>LQHA01000181.1:0-15542 GCA_001567625.1 Acanthamoeba polyphaga | reverse complement strand
AGCACACCCACGGCGGGCGTGACGAAGAGACCCTGCACAAGACCAAGGAGCCCATCAGAAAACGTGTCCGCGCACACGACACACGACACACACGGCACACAACACGCGCGGGTGCGCACGAACCATGCCACCGCCCCAGATGGCCTTGAAGACGACGGCCGAGGGCCACCACAGGTTGATGCCGGCGCCGTACTCGAGGGCCATCATCACAGCCAACGTGGCCGGAGCTAAAAAAAACATTTATTAGAATTAATTGCAAATTTCAAATAAATAAATGATAAAAAAATTGCCAAAGAAGTGAAGGAGTAGAGACACACGAACCAAAGACGACAAACCAGATGATGGTGAACGGGATGCCCCTGAGGACCAGAAGAATGAACTTGACAAAGTGCTTCTTCCTGTTGTGTGTTGTGTGTGTGTGTGTGTGTGTTGTGTGTGGTGTCCGGTATCATTGAGACGGGCACACGTGTTAGTCTCTACGCGGTAAGAAAGAAAACGTGTGGGCCACACGATGTGGCGATGTCGTCGTACCAGTTGCCCTTGCCGGGCAGGCGGATGAGGTCCTCCATGCGCAGGAAGTAGTTGTAGAACTTGCCCTGGCGGAACTCGGGCGAGTAGAGGTTGAGCGAGCCCATCTTCCCTAGCAGCGGCACACCGACACGGAGATCCCTGCACACCAATAACAAGAAAAACAAAACAAACACGTGATATCATAAGAGCCTCGTGTGCTGGATCAATATCATTTATTACGATTAAGTAATTATGTAATTGTTATTATCGCTTTCTTGTTTTTCCTAAAATGGGCAATACTTATCACGTTACTTATTATTTGTTTTTGTTTATTAAAATGTGGAACGAACCGCATGACGAGGTTGGAGGCGATGATCCACGTGAGGATGCCCGTGAGGAGCGTTGTGACCATGATGTCGCCGCCTAATGTGTTTGGCCATTCCCACACCCTGATGTTTCCCTGTAATTGTGTGAAAGAACACGCGAATTGGATTGAGATTAGATTGCAGTGGAAATGAACGAAGAAACGATCGAATGAAAGCGCAAACAAGATGATCAAAGGGAAGACTCATGGTTAAGTGCGCTGATCATAGCGGTGGAGAACGTTGTAGGCGGAGATCAACCACAAAAGAATGAATTCTAGACATTTTGTAGCGTGCACGGGCACAAGATGGGAGCGTACTTGGTCATGGTACATGAGGGCTGCGAGGCCGCCGTTGATGATGGCATCAAGCAGCGCGGCACCGATCGTCATCATGACGATCAAGTAGAGGATGTGTTTCCATGTGAATCCCATTCCTGATGATTTGTGGTGCCTGCCGACCGCAGATGAAGCTGAAGATGACCGTCGGTAGTGCGAGTTGTCGTCGTAGTCGTCGTCGCCGTTGTGTTGAAGAGGGAGAAGTGGTTCGGAAAGGGAAGAGTCTGAACGTTGCTTCTGCATAACAAACACAAGAGCGAGTGGGCGGCTTGAGGCGGTGGAGAGAGGGGCGGCGCGGACACAAAGCCCTCTAACGTCGCGCACTCTCGGGAGTGGAGCTCAGACCTGGTCCCTGTCAGCCTGTGGGACGCCGGACTCTCCACTCCTTTTTCTCCTGTTCTCCGCTTCTTTTGCCGACCACGCCAGATTAATTTTGTCTCGGTGATTCCAGAACGCCAGTTATTTGGCGAAATTTCGGGATTGATCCCCTGCAACCCGTGGTGTGAGGACATGATGAATGACAGTACTTGTCCACACTTGTTGAAGTTGTGGTTGAACATCACAACAAGAAAATGGCAGGACAAGCCACCTCAGGTGGCAGAATGAGTTGTGCCATTTTCAACCAGAAAGTAGTTGGCCAGACATTGCTGTATTGCTTGCTGTTGGAGGCCTCAAGCATCACCTTGCCCCTCATCCACCAATGACCCCAGTGCTGGCCGTGGCAGGTCCCGCCAGCACTTGACACTGCAAAAGTGGAGGCGCACCACATTCTGTTCTGGCCCAGCTGCCGGCGGTGATGACGAGGACGAGGACGAAGACGATGACGAGCCACGAAGCAGTAGGCGCGTGTCATGTGACCGTAGCCGAAGAACTTTCGCCTGCAACCGGGCCTGTCACAGGGCCGCATGTTGGCGCTCGTCATCCGTTCGCGCGCATCGCACGGCACACGCGTCGCCACCGCCCGCTCGAACGCACCCAGTCGCTCGCCGTCGCCGCCGGCAGCCCGCGTCAAGATCTCGGCCTCGATCTCACGGTTCACCCGCGCGCAGCAGATGTGGAACAGCGAGATGGGCGACGCGGTTGCGCCCTCATCGGCTGCGACTGGAGCGAATTGGGTGGCCAGGAGGCGGATGAAGAAGTTCAAGGCGTTCCCGTAGCCCCTGAGACCGCATTGGCGCATGCACTCGAGCGCCTGCAGCGCAAGCTCAGGGTCACCCGACACCCTCATGGCGGTGGCCTGGCGCAGTACAAAATTTCAGCCTTGTGCGTGTCGTGTCGTGCGGTGCGGTGGTGTGTGTCGTACGGTGGTGTGTGTCGTGTGTAGGCACCTGAGAGACCGAACTGGCTGAAAAGGCGGAGAAGTGCAGCGGAAGACCCGCGGAGGGCGGCCTCGCAGCAGAGCTGGAACGCGCGCCGTGCGTCCCGCGGCACGCCCTTGCCCTCGGCGTGGGCTTCGGCAAGGTGGTGCACCGCCTCCGGGTCGCCCAGATCGGCTGCGCGCTGAAAGAGCGCAAACGCCCTCCCGTCTGGTATCACTGTAGCGCTTCAGCTGATGAAACCACACACACACACACACATTGCGAACCGTGGGGATTGCAGAGGAGCCCCAATCTGGTCATTGCCTGTGGTTGTCCCAGAGCAACCGCTTTTTCCAGCATGCCTATTGCCTTGTGAGGCGCGCAGTGTCAGCGTCTGGTGCGTTTGCCCAGAAAGGTGTGGTACGACGAGTGTGGTGCATCGAACCCTGGCCCTCTGAGCCGGATCACGGTCGCGGAGGCAGGCTGCGCTCATGTCGTATTGGGCGTCAATGCCGCCTGCGTCCACAGCCTTCACGTACAGTTTCACCGCTTCCGACAGGTTGGTGGGCACTTGCAGCCCTTGCGCATAGCAGCTGCCCCATCCATCACATCAATCTGCGAGTGTGCGTGTGGTGTGTGTCCGTGTGCGTGCGCGTGTGCGAGCGCGTGTGCGATATGTGCGTCGGGCGGGTGTACACAGCAAGGGCCTTGATGGCGAGCGGATAGCCCAAGTCGGCGGCCCTCTGTAGGTGCGGACTCCAAGGGTGGCTGACCTTGCAGGCAAAGATCTTGCTTCTGCTCCGCCGAGGAATGGTGGTCATCATGTGCACAATTTGATGACCGACGACGGTAATGGTGTACCTCTTGCTGGAGAGGAGGTAGTGGGCGATGGGGTGATCGTCTCGTTCGGCGTGCACGCGCCAGACCTCCGTGGCAACGTCCCAGTCGATTCCCGCCGCCCAATCCTCGTCGCCGCTTGCTTGCGAGCCACTACGCCCAAAAACAGTCAGTAAATTAATTAATAAAATAAATATAATATATATAAATAATGTAATGTAAATAGGTAGACAAAACAGGTGTGGTGAGCACCTCGTGGTGGGGAAACGACGGCGACAGGCGCGGAGGGTCCACGAGGCGGCGGGGTGGCGACCCTCAACGGCGAGCGACCGCAGCAGCAGCATGCCGTACAGGCCGTTGCCGTGATGGGGCCGCAATAGCAGGTCCACCGCGCGCCTGTAATCGGCCTCGGCCTCTCGTGTCGGCCACGCCACGCTCGCTTTCATTCTGGCCTGTTTGTAATTGTTGCACTTGTTTTATTCTTTTTGACAAGAAAAAAATGCCGCTCCCGACATCGCTCGAACGGCCCAACGCAACCCAACAGCGACGCAGTGGTGTCGACCCCTCATCAACGCAGAGCGGCGTGAAGTGGGTCAGATTGTAATTAAGATGGTGTACCTCACGCGGGAGTGGGCGGTGGGGTGTCGCGTTCGACGTGCACGCCAGAGCTCCGTGGCAACGCCCCGCAGTCACAAACATCACCACAGCCGCAGAGTGTACATCCCAAACATGTTATTAAAAATTTTCCGTAGTTACGACGGAAACAGACATGCTCAGTTGGTGATGGCTTGCCACAGACCCTGGAACACCGAACTGAAGCGCACCGCACTCGAGGGGCTGGCGGGGGCACCACCGCCTCCTCCACCACCGCCTGAAGTCGAGGCCTGGTAGTCGTAGGTGAAGACACAACCTGCCCCGACACCGTAGCCTTGGGTGTAGTTGAACATGCGAGTCTTGCCGGTGCCGTTGAGGTTGAACGTGTAGGCAGCTTTGCCGTCGCCGACAAGGATCTTCTGGCCGTAGACTGCGAGGCCACGCATGTCCGTGCCCGAGTTGCTGAGCACCTGGAGGTCCGAACCGTCTACCCTGCTCGCCCGCATGAGCGTGGTCGAGTTGGCGAAGTAGATGAAGCCGTCGTCGCGCACGTCGAAGCCGCCCACCCAGCTGGGATAGAGGATGGTTGTGGTGCCGGTCTTGTTGGACGAGGCCATGATGCCGTGTGCCTCGACCAGGTAGTAGGCGATGTCGCCCCGTACCATGAGGTACCGCACGCTGTCGCTGGCCCCGGGCCACGGCGTAGGGAACTGGAAGAAGCTCTGCAGGTCGGAACCATCGGTCTTCATGGAGGAGATGCCCCCGAGGCCCAGCGTGTAGAGGCGGCCTGACTTGCTGTCGCAGGCCACGGCGTAGTCGAGGGTGACCGGCCCAACCTCGAATCTGGTACCGTCGTCGACGCGGGACTTGACCACTTGATATGGTGGGCCGTACGTCGTCTTGTTGGCGGGCTCGGCGCCCCACATCCACCCGTCGCAGTAGCCCACGCCGTAGGCGAAGGAAGTGCGCCCGGCACTGAAGACCGTGAAGCTGGTGAGATCGCTGGACAGCGACGCCAGCATGTCGCCCCCACTCCAGCCGCCAAAACGCGCGTAGAGTTGTTGGTTGGTTCCGGCGGAGGCCAAGGCCAGCATGGCCATGACGAGCAGAAGCTGATGGAAGCAGTGGGTCATCTTGTCTGTAGTGGGTTGTGGGAGACACAAAAGAGAGGCTCGTTTCCTGGTTTTATCCTTGTGGCTCATCTTCCGATTGGTCAGCTTGATCACTGGGTGACTGGTTGCATGCCTGGGCTCAACTCCGGCAACATCTCTGTATTTGGCGAAAATTTCTTGTTGCGTCGTGCAACGCGGTCATATCTGGAGAAGAACAAACACAAGGTGCAATGTTCGTTTTCCGGTTGGTCGCCTGGTTGGTACACTGGGTGACTGGTTGCATGCTTAGACCAACTTAGAATGACGTTGGATGTCGCTAATTAGCGTGTGAACACAACTGGTTCACACGGAACCACCCTTTAATTTAATCATCCACGTTTACTCCCTTGAGTAGTGATGCTGGCCGCCTGCCACCACCAAGTGTCTCAGCTTGGCGCCAGCATTGGACGCTGCAAAAGTGGAGGCGTGCCACCACCTTGTCCGACGACGATGCCATTGACGTTGGAGCCACGAAGCTGTAGGCGCGTGTCAGACCGTCGCCCAAGAACTTCCTCCTGCAACCAAACTTGTCGCACTGTCGCAACGAGTTGCCGCTCATCATCCGTTCGCGCGCGTCGCACGGCACCCGCGTCGCCACCGCCAGCTCCAACGGACCCGGTCGCTCACCGTCGCCGCCGCCGGCCCGCGCCAAGATCTCGGCCTCGATCTCGCGCTTCACCTGCGCGCAGCAGATGTCGAACAGCGACGCGGGCGCCGCGGCGCCGACACCGTCATCAACGCCCCGAGAGCGGCGTAAAATGGGCGGCCAGGAGGCGCTTGAGAAAGAGCCAGCCGGACGGGCCGCCCCTGTGGCCGTACTGGCGCGCGGTTTCGAAGGCCTGCAGCGCCAGCTCGGCGTCGTTCGCCAACACCTCGTGGCGTTGACCTGGCCTCGTGTTGTGTCAGGGTGTCGTGTCGTGTCGTGTCGTTGGTCGTGTGGTTGATCGTGTCGTGTGCGCGTCGTGTCGTGTCCGCGTACGTCGTGTGCGGTGTGTGCGTGTGTGCGTGTGTGATCGTGCGCACGCACCTGAGGTGGTGACGCCGAGTAAAACAAGGTTGAAAAGGCGGGAGAGCGCGTCGGAGGAGCCGCGGAGAGCGGCCTCGCAGTAGAGCTGGAACGCGCGCCGTACGTCACGCGACACGCCCTTGCCGTCGGCGTGGGCGTCGCCCAGGTGGCGCATCGCCTCCGGGTCGCCCAGGTCGGCTGCGCGCAGAAAGAGCTCCGTCGCTTTGGTCAGGTCTTGCTCCGGCCCAACCTCCCACCGCCTCGCAAACCCCGCTGTCGGTGCGTGCGTAAGCCGACGACACACGACACATGACATACACGACACGACACGACACACACAACACACACGACACACACGACACGACACGACACGACACGACACACACGACACACGGCACGAACTGCGTCCTTCAAGGTAGAAGAGCCCCAATCTGGTCATTGCCTGCGGTTGGCCCAGCGCAACCGCTTTTTCCAGCATGCCTATTGCCTGCGTTTCATGTGTGTGTGCGTGTGTGTGTGTGTATGTGTGGCGTGTCATCGTTTGTCGCACGTCGTCGTGTGTGTCGTGTGGTGTCAGGCGCGTGTGCGGGTGTGGTGAGCGATTGGTAGGAGAGTGCGGTACGCCGGTCAACTGAGCCGTCTCATCGCAGCCGCGGAGGCAGGCCGCGCCCATGTCGTACTGGGCGTCGATGTCGCCGGCGGCCACGGCCTTCTCGTACAGCTTCACCGCTGCCAACAGATCGATGGGCACTCCCTGCCCTTCCACATAGCACCTGCCCCCATCCGCCAGTCAGCCCGTACGTGCGTGCGTTGTGTGCGCGCGTGTGTGAAGCGAGAGAGTGCGTTGTGTGTGCGTGTGTACACAGCGAGGGCCTTGAGGGCGAGCGGGTAGCCCAAGTCGGCGGCCCTTTGCAGCCGGCTCCAGGCCGGTGCCGGGTCCTCTTCCGAACTGTCGCCACTGCACCACAGGATACGGCCAGTCAGCCTGTTGATGACGACGACGATGGAGGAGGAGAAGAAGAATGGTGTACCTCACGCGGGAGAGGAGGTAGTGGGCGATGGGGTGATCGTCGCGTTTGGCGTGCGCGCGCCAGACCTCCGTGGCAACGCCCCAGTCGATCCCCGCCGCCCAATCCTCCTCGTCGCCGCTTGCTTGCGAGCCACTGCAATCCCGCTCCTCTACTTGTGTGCTGCTGAGGGTAGAATTGAAAATAGAAATGGAAAGTTAATGGACCTGGATCGATAAACAGATATATATATACATATCTTAAAATATATGTTTATGTGTATACAAAAAAAAAAAAAAAGAACCGCACCTCCTGGTGGGGAAGCGGCGGCAGGCGCGGAGGGTCCACGAGGCGGCGGGGTGACGCCCCTCGACGGCGAGCGACCGCAGCAACAGCAGACCTTCCAGGCCGTTGACCGAGTTGGGCCACCTCAACAAGTCCACCACACGCCCGTACTCGGATTCGGCCTCTCGTGTTGGCCACGCCATGCTCTCCATGCTCTCGCCTGACAGAATTAAAAATACTAAACAATTCTTCGAACAGAAGGCTCCCTGCAGTATCCTAACAACCACAGAGAGACACAATGAAATAGGAGAGAAACGCCTCTATTTCCGTGTTGAGACTCCTGTTGCTCAGGAGGTAACTATGGGCTGATGCCAGTAGCACGATTGGTCCCTGAATCGTGTTTTCGTAGACAAAGTGACAGGCTGTTCTGCAAATTTTGATAGCCAAACCCAGAACACCTCAAAAAAATGATGTAGTATGTTGTTACTGGCGTAAGCCACCTTAAAATAGAAAAATAGGGAGTTATTTGAACTTAAAAAAAATGAGTTAATCACCTCATCAAATGTGAGTGACCAAATGACTGTGGATTTTTTGTGGCAGCAAAAACTGGTTTGGTGCTGATTTTTTGATTTTATGCTCAATCAAGTCAAATATTTCTGTTTGATCTATTTTTAAGTCAAAAAGGATGGATATAGAATCATTTTTTGCAGCTCAAAAGGGGAATTGAGATGCAGTTTTATTAATTTTTGTTTTATTGCACTTTGTTTTGATGAGTTAAATTATACAAGCATGGATAATTGGGATGTCTATTTGAGCTCACCTTTTAAGGTGGCATGCACACTGTGCACCAGGAAACTGTGAGAGCTGAGAAAAGAACTGATAGAACTGGGAGGGTGTGAAAGACACACAGTAAGCTGGTAGATGCAGTGTGCTGGTAGTTGAAACCTACAACATGATGTTGAAATATGTTGTGTACATGTATGCAACGTTTTCTGGAGTTTGAAAATAAAATAGTCAGCATTGACATCACAGAAATCATTGCATACATGTACACAACAATTTCAGCAGGGTAAGCACCTGTTCAGTCTCTGTTGGTTGCTGTGTCAGCATTGGTAGACTTGTTCCACTGTTGGTGGGCGCTGAGGAGATGTTGATGTAGTGGAGGACACATGGTCTTATTGAGACTGAGGCTGACATCATGAGCAATAATTGTGCTCAGTGGCTGGCCCTCCTCACTTGAGCTCAAGAAATTGCAATTTCCTTTGTCATCCTTATCCAGCCATTTTCAGACTTGGTGTGAGTGAGATGAGTAACCAAACCAAGCCAGTAGGGGTTGTGGTCAGGGGTGGCAAGTGCCACCACAGCACCAACATCAGGAAGAACAGGCATGAGCTCAAGGGAGGCACAGCCACAAACATAGAGTTGAGCATTGAGGTTGGCATTGGGTGCTGATAGGGTATCTTCAGCAGGGAGTATGTAGTTATAAACCCAGGTGAATGGATGAGGGAGATAGTCGCCTGGGAGAGGATCATTAAATTGGCCAACCACATCTTGCAGTGCCTGCTTCAGTGCAGCACAGCCCTCCAGGTTCTGCAGTGCATGCTCAGTATCATGCAGAACTTCAGGGTCCAGGCAAGCAGGAGATAGCAAGCCAGGTTCAGTCATGGGTGGATCATCCCTGAGAATAGAGACTGGACCCTCCCACTGTGAGTCACTGGACACATAATCCTTGCTACACAACTCAACACATGCAGTAGCTGAATTTTTGAAGAACCAAAAGGTGTGTGGCTTGGAGGTGCCTTGGATATGTGGGATATGGCCTGAGAGCCAGGTCTTGAAGGACCATGCTTCTTGTAGGAAGATGGCTTCAGGTCTGGTGCAGGGCTTGTTATACCATTTATTGAGACTTGTGATGAACTGCTGGATTGATGCAATGTGTGGTTCATGGTGCATGCCAACAACAAAGGTTGAGAACATCTGGTCAATATCTTTGTGTGTGTGACCAACTGGAAGGAAGGATAGGTGGATATTGTGAAAGACACCATTCACAATAAGCCAGTTGCAATAGGCCAGCATAAATTTGTTCTTGTTCTCATGACTGCAGTTGTTGAACTGGAGATAGAGTGTACTGGGCTGAGCAGCATGGGGGCCAGTGAGCACATGGTGGAGGTGATGGTGTAGAATAGAGATTGCGAAATCAGGACCACAACAGCCAAACTGTCGCTGATGAAGGTAGAGATATCTCTGCTGCAGGCCATGATTAATGACACCATGAACACCAAGCTTGTAGAGGTGGAGATCCTTCCAGGCTGACAGATGCAGAACAGAAGGATAACATCAGTAGATCCATCCATAATGATCAACATGTAGTTCTGGGGATCAGCAAGAGCCTCCAGCTGATTTCAATGATAGCAAGCACACTCATTTTCAACAAGTAGCAGATGAGCCTTTTTGTTGGCCTTGACCTTTTCCCTTTTGGGTTGTGTCATTTTCTTGTTGGTGATGGAGTCATTTGTGGTGGTGCTAGTGGTGCAGGTGCTGAGGCGAGTAAACCAGGGGAACTTCATGTGGCTGTAGTACTTTCAAAACAGCCATCAGAAATGTTGCAAGCTGACATACTCCTTGCCAGAGGCTTGTAGTGTACAGACATACTTCTTGTGCAGATGATCACAGGTCATAATCATGGGCATGTGAATATCAGAGTTCAAAGGGGATCAGCACCCATACTGTGGTTGCATTGTATGCAGGTGAAATCATTGCATACATGTACACAACAATTTTGGGAGGTTGTGAGTGCTTGTATGATAATTGCATATGCAATGGAAATGATTGGAGTGTGGTATGCCAACCAATAATCATCACATATGCGTACATTATGATTTGTAGGGGTGGGTGTGGTGGGGACATACCATTTCAGTGTAGTTGGAAATCCAGGCCCTTGCCCATAATGCCAGTTCACCTGTTTGTCTGCCAATTTGCAAGGTGCTTGTGTTGGAGCAGTTACTGAGTTGGTTCTCAGAGGCACCAGAGAAAGGCCTTCCTGCACACTTTCTGTTGATTGGTTAGTTAAGGCTAATGTGGCTATAAATGGGGGGTACAGTCAAGAGCAAGTAGAACATCTTATGCCCAGATGGCTGGTTCTCCAGTATAGTCGCCAGCCACTGGCAGGATGCATTTGGGACATGGAGTAGTAGCAAAGGTGACATGCTCTGACCAAGTCAACAGGAAGGATATGCATGCAGTGCAAACAACAACATTTCCTTGCCTTGAGATGGGTAAAATCAATGGTTGAAACCTTGGTCAGAGCAGATGGTGAGGCATCTGATATCCATTGTTGCACATGAGGTGGGAGATGTGTTGCTGTGTTCCCAGTTGCACTTGGTTCAGTGTCTGTGTGGATATTGGTAAGCAGGTTATTGTAGAGAGTGTGAATAAGGTGGGTGCATTGTCACCACAGTTATCCAGGCCAGTGTAAGTTGCATTGCTGGAGTAGAACATCAGAATAGAAGGAAAGCATGGAAGTTAGTATGAGAAATTGTCATGTACATGTATGCAACGATTTATGCAATTTAAAAATCATTTTAATTGATAACATGTGTGTTTAACTGGTCAACTGCTTCCTTTTCTTTGGTACTGTAGTAGTTGTTGCTGAGAGGTGTGACACTTGTGGTGATGGATTGTTGAATGGTCCTTCCTCAGGTTTGTTGCCAAACAGTACCTGACTTCTGTCTGCAAAAGCAAACAAATCTCATGGGAACACTTGTCCTTGGAATATGTTGCACTGCTTCATAGGTTGGGATTAGGCAATGGAACATGTTCCATAGATGGTGCCAGCTACCTGGTTCCAAATTAGGATGGTCCTAGACTTTCTTAAGTTCCTGACAAAGCCAATTTAAGGCAAAACTTTCAAAAAACAGACAAGAACCTAATATGATGTGGGTAGATGGTTGTCTCATCATTCCACTGTCTACAAGAATTGTCATTGGCTGTTTTGTGGAGCACATAAAAGCAAACAACCCCATTTTTCATTATTTCTTATCTTTCACCCACAAAAGAACGACAACCCAACAACAACAACAACCACCATGAGTGACAATGAGACCATGGCCTCCATGCAGTCTGAGAGTGGCATCCCCACCAACATCATCCAGTGCACCAACCCACACAAGATGGCACAGAAGCTCTTCCACCATCCTGGGTGGCCAAAGAAATTGAGGACACAGAAGAGCCTCAAGCAGATGAGCTTGGCTGAACTTCAATCACTCTGCTTGACACTTACTGCTTGCTTTGCTTTGCTTTTAAACAAGGTACTAACAGAATACTGCAGACATGGAAGAAGGGAGGGAGGAAGCTGTGACTAAGGCATGTCATATCTCACTGTGTTAAATCATTGTGTACATGTATGCAATGATTTCCATATACTTTCTGTACCCTTGAAATCATTGTGTATGTGTACACAATGTTTTTGCTGTACCTAATTTTTTCATCACAACAGTGAACATACAGATTTAAGACATTTACTTTGTTTTAGATGCATTTCACCATCCCTTTAGTGCAATCTTATGCAACTGTAACTAATCAAGTGTTGTATTTTTGTTGTGTACATGTATACAATGTTTTAGCACCTTGAAAACAATTCACAGGTGAGAACAGTTCCAGAGACTCAGGAAGCTGTGGAGGCAGGGAGCACTCAGGATGATGATGCTGACCTTGAGAGTCTGCTGCAAGAGAATGAACTATCCTCCAAGCATGATGAGTTGCAAGACCTCTTTGGCATGGAAGAGAAGGTACATCAATGGCCTCCACAGTTTGATTTATTGTTGTGTACATGTACACAATGATTAGACTTACAATCCTGCCTCCACAATAGCAGGACAGCAGTGTCATTGAGTCCAAGGCACCACATCCTTAAGTTCCCATGGTTCAACTCAACCACACTGAGGATGAGGATTATGGCAACAAAGAGAATCCACTCAATTTCTCAGGGATTAAAGAAGCTAGCAAGGGCACAATGGAGATGTCCTTCAATGACACCAGCATCAACAACTCCATTCTCATGGATGTGAACAAGGTGCAAACACCCTCTCAAAATCATTGTGTACACATACACAACAGTTTCTCCATACCTGTTTGAACTTACCAACACAAACTTTGTTCCATTACAGTTTGATCCCTCATTGGCTCTGATCAAGGAACTCACACACAAGCAGGTTCTGCTGTATCTTCTCAGCAAGTGGGTCACCCACAACAGCGCCATCATCAACTTGAAGTGCATGACAAAGGCCAGAAACTATTGTCAAGTGACAGCCTGAGGAAAGCAACTGATGGAAAAGTTGATGCAGGAGTGGCATCTTGCCAATGGAGAAGCTGCTTGTCCAAGAACTGCCTGAGGATGAGCGAGTGCTGAACAACAGCCTGCCCAAGTATCAGATTGTTGATGGCATCATCACATCACAACTGTGCATGAAGTATTCAGCAAGGACAACATTGACTGGGTTTGTGATGTTGTCAAGGTGCTACTCCCTTCCCCTTCCTCCCTTTTCAACACTTTTCAGTATCCACAACCTTCCACTAACTTGCACATGTTTTTTCAGCCCAACTGTCCTCCAGATGATCTGATGCAACTGGCATGTTTCTGAAACAACATGCACAATGAAGCTGCAGTTCATTGCAACAACTGGGAGACCTTTTTCCATGTCCAGCACTATCTCATGCAACACCATTTCTGGTTGACATGAGCAAATGGACACCAGATCAACTGGACCCTCTTCCTCAATTTCTTGGTACCATAAGCCCCTTGTCTCCAGAAATTGAACAATTTTCATGTAGTGTAATTCACACTTTTTGTCCACAGCCAGACAGCAAAGCTTGATGCTGTGGAACGAGGGAAAGCACACAATTCAATGTGCAACATCAGTGGAATCATGCACAAGCTCTCCACCCATGGCCCCAACAGCTGGTCCAAGACAGCAGTGGTCATTGAAAGACTCTACAGAGAGCTTCAAGAGCCATTGCAGATCACTCCTCTCTTCCTTCATGCCATATCAATCAATACACCCAACAGCATCCTTGCTTCAACAATTGAGCTCATCCATGAAGACAAGGGTCCCAGCTTCATGCACAAGGGTGAGAGTGGAAAGCCCAAGATCACCAAAGCTGGTACACCCAGAGAGACTTCAAGAATCTCCTCAACACCATCACACTCTCAACAGCTGAGTGTAAGCAAAGAGAGGAGGTGGTGGTGATTAAGAAGAAATTAGTGGAGGACAAAAAACTAGAGAAGAGGGAGAGATCAAAGAAGAAGAAGAAGACCAACAGCACTGACAGTGAGGATGTCAAGGCCGCCCAAACCATCAGTGAGGTGATGACCATCATGCCAACACTCTGTAACCTGATCAACCACAGCATCTGCAAGCATGAATCCAGTGGCAAGTACTCCATCACCTTGGCTGATCTCAGCAGCAGTGTCCCAGTGAATTGGAAGTGGAGTACTAAGAGGATCAATGTGTTCATGGGCTACCTTGATCTGAATTCTTTCAGTATGTTCCATCAGTTGTTTAAGTGGTTTGTCACTGTTGCTAACCCAATAACATCAGATGCCCACAGAATCATCATGACTAGCAGCACAGATGAGCTGGTGACCATCATGGCATCCATCAGACCCACTGTTACAACAAGCGCCTACATGCTCATCCACCTGGTCTCCTGCCTGATCCCAAATGTCTGCACCAAGGGGAACATTCAACACAACGGTACTTACCACCATCCTAAATCATCACATACACATACACAACAATTTCACTACACCTTCAACAAGAACTCACAGCTGACTCATGATGTCATCAAAGCTCCCAAGCTGACCTCACATGAGAAGGCTCCCAACATCAAGAAATAGTTCAAGGAGTACACACTGCCTACCATAACTCCTGCCCCACAGATAGGTACAACACATCCACCAAACTTCACACCCTGCACACATCACTTCTAATACACTGTCACCATTCCCAGCTGCTCTCTTCTATGAGAGGATCCTCAGCGCCTACATGCCTGCAAAGGAACCAGTGTCTCTTCTCAACTACACCCTGCTTTGTGCCACACCCCTCAATGCCTGCATCCAGCTCAAGTGGTCATACCACATGCACATCATTTCATCTTCACTGAGCAAGAAGCACTGTGCTTGCCATCCTCTTCAGCACCAACAAGGACAAGGTGCTCAAGTGGATCAGCACATGCAAGGCAACTGCTGACATTGGTGGCTCCTCCAGTCATGCCTCATCTTCCACAAAGAAAAGTCCCAGGAAGAAGACAGTACCTCCCTTTTTACCAACTCCAAATTGCTGCATACACAATGATATGCAATCATAACTCCATTATTAACCAGTTATCTAATGCACTTTATCACTGTGTACGTGTACACAATCATTTTCCTACCACTGCAGGCAAGTCACAAGTCCAATCCTGGCAAGCATTGCAAGTTTGACACCATCAGCCAAGAGTTGGAGATGGAGGAGCAGCTGAAGAGCAAGGGCAAGGAGAAACCAACAACAGATCACAGGAACAAGTCCATAAACAGCTCCAAGCACATCACAAGCTTGCAGACAACTGCTTCTTCATCCTCTGGTTCCTCCAAGTGCAAGAGAGACAGCCCAACACATCCATCTCCCTCCAAGATTGCCAAGACCAAGAAAACCAAGGAGAGGAAGGCCTCTGCCAGCAACCACAACAACAGCACTGAGGAGCAGGAGGAAGCAGTCCAGCAGCAGCAGCAGCAGCAGCAATGACAGCAACAGCTCCTCATCTGATGACAGCAACAACTAATTCATAAATACAGGTCTTTCACCTTCACTCCCCCACAATTATTCCACTTGCCAATGAACACAAAAGTCAAAGAAAACTCTTAAACTGTGCACTTGCCCCTCCATGTACTTGCCTTTTCAAACAAATAAATGGACTTGAATTTTTTTTTGATTTTGCTTTTTCTAGACCTTGTTTTTATTAAGTCTCAATTCCTCTTTTGCAGATTTTTATGTTCTCCATTTTAAATAATAACAAAATTTTTATCTACTTTGTATTGACTTTGTGAACACAATCTCATTTTTATATGGGCATCCTTGCACTCCCCCCAATGACTGTGACTCACATTTGATGTGGCTG
>LQHA01000180.1:0-15564 GCA_001567625.1 Acanthamoeba polyphaga | reverse complement strand
GCACGGTAGCGGAGTGGAAGAAGAAGCGCCAGAGGCTGTCGTCGCAGCTTATCGCGTGCCACCGGCGACACACGGCCGAAGCGCCCCGCGCGGTACTCTCCCAACCCACTTGCCTGTTTCATACCACCACAGACAGAAGATGAGGGGGACCCCGAGACTGGGAGGAAGAGAGGTTGTCACGCAACTGGAAGACAAGGAGCAGCAGCTCATCAGACAGAGCCTCCATTACAAAACCTGGTTGCACAACCCGCCCCGCCCCAAACCAATGGCCAAGTGGTAGTTTTGGCGGGGCTTTACAATGGGGCGGCTCCTTCGACGCCATCACTACAGCGCTTTCCTACCTCACAGCCGGTCTAGGTAGGTGTCGAGGGAAGGGATCCCCTCCTTGAGGCCCTTGCGCCGGCGCACGGCCAGCATCAACTCGGCAGCGGCGCTGTGCGCCATGAGCGGGTCGCCCTCCACCATCTGCCAGTGATCGAACACGCACTCGCCAGCCGACCGCCCTGTTCACGCACGCCTGAGTTGAGTCACTCAAGTACGCAAGTGGGCGCCTACCACCAGCACTTGTGGGTCTGGCGACTGCTGGTGAGCATGGTACGTACCGGTGGCCTGGCGAAGAGCGGCCGCGAAGCCAAAGGACTCGACGACCGGGAGGTACGCTTTGACGCGGCACATGTCGCCGCCGTCGCCGGCTTCGGAGGACAGCACGACCTGACCGCGCCGCTCGGCGATGATGGTGGTGACGACGTCAATGTCCGACTGGCGCGCGTGGGTCTCGACGAGGTAGACGGGCTCCATGAGCCGCGGCCGTGAGTCGAGTTGCGCCGCGCGCAGCACGCGACGCCCCGCCGGAAGGAGCTGGCCGGCGCCCGGTGGATGGCGTCGGACGTGAGCACGAAGTCGACCAGTTTGAACCGCACGCCGCGCAGGGGCTCCTCGCACAGCGCGCCCTCGCGCGTGCCCCACTGGAACGCCTGCTCGACGAGGCCCCTGATCTCGCCGACGTACTGCACCCCCGGGTACTTGAACTCCTCGGACAGGACGTTGGGTCCCCTCCCATCCGGTCCCCAGCACCAGATCCGCCTCGCATCCTTGGTCCATTAGGTATTGGTAACGGTGCTAGTGTTGTCATCTAAGCAAGAAGTGCAGAGTAGGAGACGCACCAGGACCTCCCAGGTGTGAAGCTGGCTGCTGAGGGCGGCCCGGTCGACGCTGGTATTGAGAGAGCCGCTCTCGATGGCGTCCGCCAGACCCGCGGGGAGGGGCTCAGCGGTCATCCACAGCCGGGTGTGCTTGTTGGGCGACTTGGCCATGCACGTCTGGCTCGAGCGCGCCACCACGGTCTCCCGTAATGATATTTCGGGCACCGACGACCGAGTGAATCCGGCGCCCACCGCGGTGAGGTCCCTGGCCATCGGGTCCAGGAGCGCTTCCAGGTGCCGCTCGCTCATGGCAGAGACAACCAGCTCGCCCGTTTGGTCCATCGCAGCCCCGATGTCCAGACGTGTGCGTGACATCTTGCGTAGGGCCTCGACCAATCTAGGTAAGTCGGCTGGGTTCTGCGAACAGGAACGGAGTGTTAACGTCATCGCCATCCAGTCATCATCAAGTGAGGGTGAGTGGGGATAAGAGGAGTAGTACGTTTGGCTGAATACGCTGATGAACGACTGGCAAAGGCTTCCAGATGGGCTTGAACGGGTGCGCGGTCGGGCTCGAGGTGATGGTGCTGGAGTGGACCAGGAAATCACCAGCCAGGTAGACCAGGTTGCCCGCCGACACTGCATCCGTCTCTTCTAGGCGGCCATGCCTGGCGACAAGTAGCCGTTTAATGTCCTTCACCTTGACATCACGCTAGAAAGTCGCAGGCGCCCAACAAAGAATAGACGTAACCAGTAAGCCACCTGGTGGAACGCGTTCACTCGCAGCGCAGAAAGAGCCCAGGGGAAGGGGAGACCTTTTGGCCGGGTTGGTCGTCAGGACCCAGGATGCGCACTTGCTGCCCCGCGACCAGAGTGCCCGAGAACACACGGCCGAAAGCGTAGAACCTTTGCTGTTCGTGGATGAAGGCCAGATTCGCTACGTACAACATCAGGGGACCTAAGGAGGGGGCGCCGAACGCAAGCCTGGGTGAGTGTGCTCGGAACTACATACAGCTCTCCAGAATGTGGCGTCATACCGTCCTTGTCGCAGAATGAGATAGCCAAGGCACATTCGTCGTCTATCGGACCCGCGTACAGGGCTTCCATGCGATACGTTTGCGCCACCACCGACGATGGCAGATGCGTCGCAATAGCGCCCGTCAGCGCCTAAGCACCCGAAAAGACAATGAGCAATCAAGCAAACAGAAACAATGAAGGGAAAGCGGACGTACATTGGGCAGAGGAAGGAAAGTGGCCATGACCCTCTTTATCAAGCCCTCGCTTTGTTCCGAGGTATCTGCGACGTCGATTCCCAGCTGGTCCAGATGCCTGTGAAGTGCTTCGCGCTTATCGGGCCCGCCCACGCAGCCGCGGATTAGCTTGTAGATGGGACCCAGAACGAACTGGCAAAAGCCCCGCCGCAGCTTCTTGCCCGTCGCCGATACGCTGGTACCCAGCCTGCACCCCCCCCCAGCGTCAAGCATGTTAGTTGAAGGGCCCATCTGCATGCCCAACACGCACCATTTCTTTACGTCGGAGTCGTAGAAGTGTTCGCCCCACAGTCGCTGCAGTCCCTCGTCGGCAGCACCACCAAGCCTCTTACCCAGTCTCTGAGCGAACACCGGCAGCGTGAACCCCCTGGCACCGCGGCGATGAAGACCGGTTGATGAGTTGACTCCCTAGAGGCGCCAGAATCCCACTAAGACCACTGGTACGCACCAGCCTTGAAGGCTCGAAGTGAACACGACTGTGCCCTCCTGTGGTCGCACGTAGGGATCGAACAAGTCCTCCACCCGCATGATGGCCGCTAGTTCATTGAACGATTCAATAATAGCTCGCAAGCGCGCATACAGAGCCTCGGGCGTCTGCGCGCAGCGTCAGTTCAGCGAGTACAGTGCGACGATATTGCTTGGGGGACTATGCGAGCCAGTGCATACCAACTGATGGTCGAGGATGGCTGTGTCGAGCTTGCTGATCACGAGCACGGGCTTCAACCGCTCTGACAGCGCATACCGCAGCGCTGTTTCAGTATGTAGGCAGACTCCCTCCATGCAATCGACCACGACCATCACGCCATCAGCGACGCGCAGCCCAGCGCACACCTGACCAGCAACAAAAGCATGAACACCATCTTGTGATCATCATCGCTGTCTTGGGTTGCGCAAAGGTGGAAACGAACTTGAGCACTGAAGTCAGCTCGGCCGGGAGTGTCGACGAGGTTGAGTAAGCACGTCGACTCCTCTCGACTCGGCACGGTTGCCAAGTCGGCGCGGGCAGTTGGCAGCCGAATGCGGACAGACGATACGGCGGTCGCTCCCTCGCTTGTTTCGTCGCGGCCCTCTCCCACTGTCCCGGTCAGTGCCCCTGCAAGTGTGCTTGGGGGTGAGGGCGGTAGAGAAAATTGCTTTGGCATTTTGGGGGGGGGGGAGTGGATACCCACAAGAGCCGACTTGCCGTGACCTTCAGCACCCACAACAGCCACATTGCGAATGCCCAGGCGCTCACCGGTAGCCTCCATCACATCTGTGTGGGCTTTTTCTTTTTGTTTCTGTTCAGTTATTAATAAATAAGATTGAATAAATAAGAAATATCTCGGTTTTATTTGGTGGCGAAATGGTCACTGTCCTGCTCTTTATGCTCGATCTGGGGGGCTTCGTCGCCGCCACCGGGGGTCGCGGGAGGGAAGTAGTTGTCGAGATCCTGCTTGTCTCCCGCGATCTTTTTCATTGTCTTGCGGAGCAGCGAGGCAGCGTAGAACAGCGCATCCGGGTTGTTGGGGTCCCAGAACCGCACCTTCAGCGCGGCACAGCACGAGCCAACGTCAGCTCAACGCCTCGCATACGATCAAACACTGAACACCACGCACGCCACGTGAGTGCCTTACCTCGTTGAAGTCCCGCATGGCACTCTTGTCGTCCCCGAGGTCCATGTACACCTCGCCGCGCGCAAGGAGGGCGTCGATGTGGTTGGGCCGCATTTCAATGACTCGATCAAGATAGCTCAGCGCTTCCTGATGCCGCCCCAGGCACAGGAGAGCATCACCACAAAGATAGAGGCTGCGCATTGATCAAGAAACATAGCGATCAGTCAAATTCAAGTGTGTTCCGAAGTCGTATCTCTCACGCTCATAAGAGTGAGCATACCCTTCTGCCTTGAGCCTGGTGAAGAGCTTCTTCTCGTCCTCGTTCTCGGGAAGCTCGATTTGCTGGCCTTCATCCTCAATCACTGTGATCTGTGGGCGCCACAGGTCCGTACATTCGCCTGAGAAGAACAACCGTGCATGCAGAGGGTCATGAAGTGACCCTGCGTACCTTGAGCTCTTTGCCGAGCGTCTCAAGCCGAGTGACGATCTGCGTCGCTTCGGCAGCGACTTTGTCAGCCTGGTCGCTTTCCTTGATCCGCGCAAGCTCCCCTTCTATCCGCTGCAGCTCTCCGATGGCGTTGTTGGTCGCCTGGTCTGTGCTGTGATTGCCGCCCTGCTCTCCACTCTCCGGCGCTTGCACCCTCGAACACGTCCTCACTAGCACGACGCCGTTCAATGCCATGCAACCCACCTTGAGCAAACAAAAAAAAGATGTAGAGAGGAATTTGTCCGTACAGTAAAATCGGGCAGGCGTTGCGGTTGATGATCGGAGCAGATGCCTTGTGGAGGCCGGCACCCGGACTGCAGCCAGCGACGTCACTTGCGGCCTCCGCAGAGGCGTTCCGACAACCATTCTTGCCCTCCTCATCTTTGGCCGTTTTTTTATTTATTTATTTGTTTTTTTCATTTCATCGCTCACATTTTCCCTTTTTTCTCTGCTGACGTAAGCGGAGAAGCCCGGGCATGTCGCCTTTCGAGCGGAACCACGGCCGAGAAGTGCGTACGTGGCGTCCCAGCCTGACCTCGTGCCCTTGTCCAACTTGCCACACCTCCTCTGTCTAATAACGCCACCCTCCGACAACACTCCTTGCTTAAATCGCCAGCCGTTTCAATTCAAAGATGAACACTGCCGCCGCGCCGAAGGAAATCAAGGGGGTGCTGTTCGACCTCGACGGACTCCTTCTGGACACTGAACCCCTCTACGAGAAGGTACTGCGCTCGCTCTCTCTCTCTCTTTTGTTCATTTGGTGACTCTTGCTCCTGCCCCGTAGGCCATCGCGGCGGTGCTGGCGGAGTACGGGCACGTGTACGACCAGGAGCTGAGGTCGCACGTAATCGGCCGTGGCGAGGTGGAGGGCGCTAACCTCATCATCAACACCAAGAGCCTGCCTCTCGGCCCGCACGAGTTCCTCGAGAAGCGCGAGGTGCACCTCAAAGAGCTCTTCCCCACCGCTGAGCCTATGCCCGGTACGTGGCTGCCGTGGATCGCATACAACAACGCTTAGAGACCTCGTTGAACTGACCAACGAACGTCGAACAGGCGCGAAGGAGCTGACGGCCTACTTCCACAAGAACAACATCCCGATGGCGGTAGCTACCAGCAGCCACCGCGATCTGTCACGCTGAAGCTGCAGAAGCATCAGGAGTGGTTCAAGGTCTTCACCTATCTGATCTCTGGCGACAACGAGCAGGTGAAGCACGGCAAGCCCGCGCCCGACATCTTCCTTGCCGCCGCCCGTGGCATCAACATCGACCCCGCGCACTGCCTCGTCTTCGAGGACTCGCCGTCGGGTGCCGAGGCCGGCGCCAACGCCGGCGGCATCGTGGTGGCCGTGCCCGATCCCATCATGCCCCACGACAGGTACCCGCGGGCCAACCTCATCATCAAGACCCTCAACGACTTCCGCCCGGAGGCCTACGGCCTTCCTCCTTCCCAGTAAGCAGTCACAGCGCTGTAGCGGCGCTTCGTGTTGAACTTAACACCATTTCACCTACAGTTGTCGGTGCTTGGCTTCATACGTGTTCGCCCACCTTGCGCTCGCGGTGATGGTGCTGGGCAGGCACGGTCTTCTCGTGGTGCGCCTTGTTGTACAGGTAGCCCGCGCCGGTGACGGGCTGCCCGATGTGGCCCTTCTCGCGGTGGAGGATGCGTTGGCCCTCCTTGATGGCCTCGTCCAGGTCGTCGGGCCGCTTCAGCCCGCGCTGGGCCCAGAAGGCGTCGTTGTTTGGGTTGCTTTCCAACGCCTTGTGGTCCTGTTCCTCCTGCTGCTCCTGCAACTTCTTCGGATCGCCCAGGTTGTGCTCCGAGAGTGTGGGTACGTCGGCCATGTTCGTTGATGCTTCTTCTTCAGCTTCTGCTCGCCAAGAGGCTGCCGGGCGGCGTTGTGCACCATTTGCCCAAAGCCGACAGCAAGTCCGGGAGAAGGGAGCGAAGAGTAGGGGAAATGCGGACCGACCAGTTCCCACACTTCGTAACTCGACCACACTGGCGGCGTGGGACGTAGGTCCAGCAGCCGACTACACGAAGCCGGTGTGATGGGCCGCTCACCAGCGAATAGAAGAGTAACGGAGTTTCCGCTATTTTTTATTTCTTTATGTCTTTGTCTGGGCTATCCGATTATTGTTACATCGCGTACCCTTGTTCTCGCTCTCGCTAGCCACAACATGCACCGTGTGTTTTCGAATGGCTTAATTGAGTGACAGCGATCAACTTCGTGCGGGCTTTCACTTGCACTCTAACCGCAGGTCATATATAATCGCGATTTTGGTCCGCGATTTGCTGCAGACTGGCCGGCGCCCAGGTACCAACTAATCTTCCCTTCCTTTGACTCTCTAGGCTACAACATGAGGATACACAAATAGCCTGACGGTCTTCAATTGAGAAGGCCAGTGGAGCTTCGATTAGTCTTTCTGAACCCTGCCAATTTATCCCTGCCGCACTCTCCTCCCGCTCTTCCGCTAACCCCGGTTTTCGTTCTCAACAGGCGCCTGCATCGTCGCTATCCTTTGCTGCTACACAGATCTCATGGGCTGCCACCCACCACTGCGCCATGCTGGCATTTCGCCAATCGATTAATCATCGATGATTGCATCTCTGCTGCGATTTTGCTCGTTTCGCGCCAAAATAAATATCCCGTTTTATTCGTATTTTCGATTACGTGAAATTGAAGCGGTGCTCCGCTTTCTTTTTCGTTCACCACCCAGCCCTGTACATCTGTATTACCAGGTAGTGGATTGAGGTTCCCTCCCGGTACGTTTGCTAGCTTTTTGAAATCTGCACTCGAATGATTTTGATTGACGTGTCTTCTGCAAAGAAGAACGAAGGAGAAAGAAGAAGGCCATGGCCACCGACAATCCAGAACTGCGAAAGGGGCGGCTGTTTCAGCAGGAACAGATCTACTCCCTCCTGATGCAGAACCCAGCCACCGCCAAGTACATGGGCCAGGCTGACGTTTGCCGCATCGTCGGCGAGCTCAGGTCCAACCCCGCCGCCTACGCCAAGTACGTCGCCCTTCTTCCCCTTTTCTTTTTATAATATAATTAATTCGAAATAAATAAATAATAACTTTACGTGCATGCAGGTACCGGAATGACTCCCGCATCGTGGAGTTGGCCACCCACCTGGACGGGTGCCTCGCCCTCACGACATGCCCTTCCTTCATATGTTTGATGTCCCTCACCACTCTTTGCACGTCGGCCGCCATTCAGTCAGACTGCCCGTCCGACGTGGCCGCCGTCGTGGAGCAGCTACAGCACAACAAACAATGCGGACCAGGGCCGCACGACGAGCGACGCGTCGACGACGTGGCAGCGCGCGCGGCGGGACCGAGGGGCCACCTCCTCGCCGGCGTCGGCGTCGACGACGCTCAACGCCCCCACCTTCTTCGCCGCCGTGCGATCCGGCGGCCTCGCCAGCGTGAGCGCTGTCGTCGACAGCAACCCGACGGCCCTATTTCAGGTAGGCCTTATGCGCTCAAGTCCAGTCAACTTGCCTGTAAAGCAGGCCCCATCAATTTATCTCACCCTTATCGTCGTGTGCGTGCGTGCGCGCGCCGTGTGTGGCTGAATGCAGGAGGACGACTTCGGGTACACACCGCTGCATCTGGCAGCGCAGAACGGGCACACGCACATCGTGAACTACCTTCTGAGCAAGGGCGCCGATGTCGATCAGAAGCAGGCTGCCGGCTACTCGCCCCTCCACATCGCCGTGCTCTCGGGTACGACCAGGAAGTGGTTGCACCACTTGCCAGTGGCGGTGTGAGTCTCAACATGCGCTGACGCGTTACCTTGGGCATATTTCCCCTTCTCCGCAAACAGACAAGACCAGCGTTGCGTTGGCGTTGATCGAAAATGGCGCCAACATGCAGCTGCAGGACAACGAGGGTAACACGGCTCTGGGTACGTCACTGCCCCGACCCTGACAGAGAAGTGGCCGCTTTCCTGCGCCCGACGCTCAACTCCTGCACACCCGCTTTCAACGCCATGCAGAGTACGCGCTACGTAACGACAACCCGGAGCTGATTTCGGTGCTGATCGAAGCGGCGACGGGCGGCGGAAGTCAGCAAAGCCAGCGTGAGAGGCGACGGCAGGAGAACGAGCGAAAACGGCAGACCGCTGCGCTCGCGCTGCCGGTGCAGGTCGAGCGCAAGATCGTCCGAGGGCAGCGGACCTACGCGCCACCACCGCGCCGGCCGACCGGACCCTCCCTCTTTGGCGACGACGATGGCGAAGACCTCTCGCTGTTCGATGCCGAGGAGTCCACCGCGTGGCCCAGCCACACCACATCGTCGTCGGAGAAAGAGGAGAAGGCCGAGGACGGCCTGACTGACCTGTTCGGCTTTGGTGACGACGACGAAGACGACTACGTGCCCAAGGGCAAGGAGGTCAAGCCCAGCAGCAGCGCGACCCGTCACAGCGGGCGCAAGGTCTCGTGGGCCGACCTGGGAGCTGACGACGATGACGATCAGGAGCAGAACCAATGGCAGGGCATGATCGCGTCGCTCTTCCCCGACGACGAGGCCGATGACGAAGAGGACATCTTCTCCACCAGCACCAGCACCAAGCCCTCCTCCACAACGACCCCGGCCCTCACGCACCCGCTCGCCCAGCCCACGGATGTGGCCCGGTCGACGACAGTGTCCGCGTCCGCCTCGGTCGCCATCAAGACCAACGCGTCGCAGACGACTGTTGTGGTCCAGACGACTTCCGCCAAGCCAGTCGTCGGCGACGGCGGCGAGGTGGGTCAGTTGCTGGCGCAGATCCAGCAGCTCGAGGCCAGGCTCGCCGAGAAGGACCGGGAGCTGCTGGCCAAGGACGACAAGATCTCCATCCTCGAGGAGGACACCTGGTGCCGCATCTGCATGGACAGGAAGATCGAAACGGTACTCCACAACCTTTTCCCAGTCCGTGGTAGAAAGGAGAGAAGAGGATTTGATGGGTTTACCTTCATTCTCACACTTTTGGCCCTGATCGTCGGGGTTTGCGTGGCCACAGGTGTTGCTGTGGTGCGGCCACAACATTCTGTGCACGCCGTGCTCGCAGAAGGTGCAGCAGTCGAAGAAGGACTGCCCCGTTTGTGCCAAGCCCATCGCCCGAGTCGTGCGCACGTATCGGGCTTGACATGTCCGTGTTTGTATTCTCCAGTGGTGAAGTCCCATTGGGCGCTTTTTTTTAATAACCCCGACAATTTATTTTTCTTTTTTTCACTTCAGCAGGCGCAGCCTTTTTCCTGAACATTTCTATCGCAGCAATAAAAGGGGTGGCTGGGCGAACAACAACAAACCAAAGTCTCGCTCGGCCCACAACACACCTCCCCAACCGCCAGCAGTCGCAGCTGCAGCTCTGCGCCCCAAATTTTTGAGCCGCAACACCACCCGTCGCTTCACCAAACGTGAAAGAGAGGTCGCGTCGAACAGCACCAGCACATATACCACAAACAACAACCAGTACAACAGCACCCAACAAGCTGCCATGCAGGTTGCAAGACACCCCAGACTAGTCCGGCCAGCGTTTGGCCTCCGGTGTCGCTGCGGCCACGTAGCACCACGAAGGTGGGCGCAGGCCCGGCAGTACCATGAAGAAGCTCAAGAGGAGCCGCACACCAACATCCCGCTGGTGGGCGTGAAGGCGTCGGCCACCATCACGGATGTAGCGTGCGAGGTGACCCTCGTTCAGCGCTACAGGAACGACGAAGAGGTGCCGCTCGAGGTCGGCTACACGTTCCCGCTGGACTCGCGCGCGGCCGTGTGTCGGTTCGAAGTCGAGCTCGATGGCAAGCGGGTGGTCGGCAGCGTGCTGCCCCACGCCCAGGCGCGCGATGCCTACGACGACGCCATCGCAGAAGGCAGTGGCGCCTACCTCCTTGAACAAAGTGAGTGTTCTCCCCTCGCTGATATGTGTAGTGCCCTTTGTAGTGTAGTTTGCCGAGTGTAGTGCCGTGTAGTGAGTGCACGCAAGTGTGTAAGTGCGTGTACCCCACATCTGTTGGCTGACGTTAATGTACTGTCGGGTGTCGCGGGGCGCAGAGAAGGAAGAGATATTCCAGATGAACGTGGGCAACCTGCCACCGGGCAAGGAATGCACTATTTACGTATGTACCACTCGCCTCCCCGTCAAGTTGATGAATGATGGTTGTCATTCTGTGTTACAATGTAAAGTTTGAGTGAAGGGAGTGAAGGTGACTAAGGTGTATGTCTCTGCTGACGAACAGATCACGTATGTGGCCGAGCTACCGCTCGAGGGCGAGATGGTGCGGTTCACGCTGCCCACGACCATCGCGCCGCGCTACCAGGGCCAAGACACCACGGCCAGCGAGCGCGAGGCACTCAAGGAAGTCAAATCCATGTCATCGACCTCTTCTTCGTCCAAGCCCTACGGCCTCGAGTTGGACATCGCCATCGAGATGCCGTCGCCCGTTCTCAGGTACGTTTGAGATCGACTTGACCCGCTCCAGCTTTTTTTAGTTCGCTCACCCAACGTCGCGTGCGTGTGGTGTCTTGGACAGCGTGGAGTCTCCGTCGCACCCGATCAGGTTCCAGCTGAGTGGCGATGCGCCCACGAAGGGGCGCGTGACGCTGGCCACGCAGGAGACCGCGCTGGATCGCGACTTTGTGCTGATGATCCAGCAGAAGGACGCCCACCAGCCGGGCCTCTGGGTCGACAGCGAGCGGCAGGCCGTGATGCTCTCGCTCTACCCCAAGTTCATTGAGGTCGAGCAGAAGCGCGAGTTCATCTTCCTTCGTACGTCCTCCGCACCTGCATTCTCTTATAGATCGGACCTAATTTCTTATCGTTTTCGTTCTTTTTCGTGGCATAGTGGATCGCTCTGGCAGCATGGCGGGTTCGAGCATGAACGACGCCAAGAACGCGCTGCAGCTCTTCCTGCGCAGTCTGCCCGAGGGCTGCAAATTTAACAGTACGGTGACACCCCATCCCATCTTCATTCATCAACTTCACTAACAACTAAGCCACAACAGTTGTGGGATTCGGCTCCCAGTACGAGTTCCTCTTCAAGCAATCGAGGGCCTACGACGACCGCAGCCTGCAGGAGGCCAGCGACGCTGTGCCTCGGATGAACGCAAACATGGGCGGCACGGAGCTACTTGCGCCCATCACCGAGATCCTCGAAGACCACTCAGACCCCTCCTACTCGCGCCAGATCTTTGTGCTGACCGACGGCGAGGTGTCCAACACCGAGGCCGTGCTTCGCACCATTCGCGAGCGAACTGGTAAGCTCCTCGCTGCTCCTATCACATTATGGTTTTTCTTTTTACTGACAGATTGATTTCGTCGTGGCCTTGTGGCGATGACAGGCCGAAAGATGTCGGACGAGGTCATGGGCGCAGTCGAGAGAGGCGAATGCACATATCAAGGAGCCCGCCACTTTGCGGACCAGTTCTGGTATCACTGTAAGACCTGTTACAGGTGCGCACCTGCTTTCCCTCCTCACCCTCAAAGCTCAGCAAGCTCACGTTTTCATCTCCACCCCTGCCCGGCGTGTAGCAGCGACCCGCTGTCTGGCTGCTGCGTGGTATGCAAGGAGGTGTGCCACAAGGATCACGACCTCGAGCCCCGCTTCGGTGGTTTCTTCTGGTACGACGACCCACTGCTGGCCCATCTGTGGTACGACGAGCTGACATCCTCTTCCCCCCCCCCCCCATGCCCACCGCAGTGATTGCGGCAGCGCTCGTGACCACCGCTGTCGGGCTCGTACACCGGAGGAAGGGCGCGAGCCCATCTCGTTGCCGCCCACGGTGAAATTGCGCGTGTTCGCTTTAGGCATCGGCGCTGCCGTTTCGCGCGAGCTTGTGCTCGGCATGGCTGCAGCTGGCCGCGGAACTGCCGGTACGTACATCATCAAGAACAGCTCGATCGAGTTTCATCATATTCACCTTGACTCATCTCTTTTTCGTCTCTCATTCAGAGTTTGTGGTGCCGGGCGAGCGCCTCGAATCCAAGGTGGTGCGCCAGCTCAGGCTGGCGATGCAGCCTTCCGTCGATGACGTGACCGTCGACTGGGGCGCCGGCTGGGGTCCCGTGCTCGCCCAGGCTCCGGAGACCCCGCCGCCCCTGTTCGACGGCACCCGTCTGTGCCTCTTCGGACTCGTCAAGCCCGACACGCCTTGCCTCAAGGTACCACTTCCCCCGTGAGCTACCTCATGCGCTCTCCAAGCAGGACCATCAGCTCACTCACTTCATGTGATGCAGGTGCGGAGGAGCCCGTGCGGGTGTCCTATACCTCGCCAGCGACGAGGGAGATGGAGACGCTGGAATTTGCGCCGGGCTCAGCGGCGACGGCTTCGACGTCGGTCGTGCGCACGCTGGCGGCCAAGCATCGCATTAGCGAGCTCGCCCAAAAGGAGGCCGATGCATTCCGTACCGAGAAGGACAAGTTTAAGGCCGAAATCGAAGCCCTCGGCGTCAAGTACGCAGCAATATCCCTACCCCTTCTCACAGCCATTCTCCCACTTGCCCTGGTTTGACAGATCGCTGACTGACTCTTCTTGTGAATGGGCAGGTATCAACTGGCCACCGCACACACGTCGTTCGTGGCCAGGGACGAACGCGACGAAGCCACGCAGGGCACCATGCAGCGGCGGGTGGTTCCCAGCTACAATGGTACGATTCCATCGCTATCATCATGCGCGTCTCTTGTCTAACCAGGCTTACTTACTTTGCTGCGCTCACAGTTAGCGGAGCGTTGTACGGGGCAGCGTTTGGAGGAGGCGGAAGAGGAGGCGGGCGCGGAGGGCGCGGAGGGAGCGGAGTTAGTCGTGGCAGGGGAGGAGGTGGCAGTCGCGGTGGCTTCGGCGGAGCTGTTGCCTACGGTGGTTCAGGCTACGGGGGCCAAGGATTCCGCTTCGACGAAGACAATCGGTCACACCGCAACAGGGACCGATCGCGCTCGCGCAGTCCGACGCGCGAGGCTGGCGTCAAGCGTAAGCGCGGGCGCGCGCCCCAGAGTGCCTCCAACGACGAAGACGAGGAGGAATGCAATGTGATGCAGATTGAACGGGCGCCGGCGGCCGCCCAAGGCGAGAAGGACGGCCACGACCAACTGGCCCGGCTGGTGGTACTTCAACGCGCCAACGGATCGTTCGAGCTCAACGACAAACTGGCTCTGCTCGTCGGCGTCTCCTTGAGCGAGCTGCACGCGAAGCTGCGCCGCATCTGCTCGGCGAAGCGAAGCAGCAGCAGATGTGGGCCACGGCGCTGGCGCTGGCCTTCCTGGAGAGCCGGCTGGGCGCCATCGCCGACGACTGGGCCATGATGGCGGACAAGTCGCGCCGGTGGATGCGTCGCGAGACCGCAGCCGATCATGCGCTGGCCAATGTCGACTGGCTCAACGAAGCCAAAAAGTCCCTCTGAGCGTGAGCGACCACGAGGACAATAAAATATAAATTTAGAAAGCATTAAAATATAAATTTTATCAATAAATTATTGGTCCCTTCTGTGACGCCTCGATCTCGCCTACGGACCCCTGCCACGAAACAGGGTCGATGTGTACACTCAGCCCACCACAAAGCAGGCGCTCGACGTCATCTCAGATACCGCTCAAGAGTCTGCCCGGCTCGCACCGATGGTAGTCTTCATCCACGGCGGGGCGTGGTCTTCGGGCGGGAAGCACCAGTATGCACGCTGGCCCGGACGCTGCAGTCGCGAGGCCTGGCCGTGGCCGTGGCCAACTACACCCTCCACCCCGCGGGCCAGGTCCAGCAGATGGTGCGCGACCTCGCGCTCCTCTTCAAGTTCATCGAACGCAATGCGCACTCCTTTGGCGCCGACCTCGTACCTCTTCACCCGTTCTTTCACCGTGTGTGCCGTGTGCCGTGTGCCGTGTGTCGTGTCCGCATGAACGTTAGTGATGACGTGTCGTGTGGTCGCTGCATTCCCTAACGAACGGACGACAGAGGCGTGTGTATGTGGTTGGCCACAGCGCCGGGGCGCATCTGTTGGCGCTGTACATGGCGCGACTGGCCCTGCTCAAGCAACACGGCGAAGAAATCGGCCTTGGCGAACACTACCGCTCGTTCCTAGACGACACCCACCTGCTGTCCGACATCACCATCCAAGCGTAAGTCAGCTGTCTTTCCCCTGCTCTCTCTCTCTCTCTCTGGGGTGGCTGTGTGCGGTGTGCGACATGGAGGAGACTGTACTGATTGGCACGATGTGGTGTAGATTCGTGGGCATCGGCGGTCCCTACCACATCGCCGACCACTATGTGCACGAATCGAGCCGCGGCGTTGAGAACCTGTCGGCCATGAAGCCCGCAATGGGTGGCATTCCCAACTTTGCCCACCATTCGCCCACGGCTCTGCTCGACGAGGCGGAGCTGCAGCCCGGCGCACTGCCCCCGACCTATCTGCTCCACGGTGCGCGGCCTCTCTTCCACCACTGCTCGCCCACCTACCCACGCGGGATCGAGCCTGCGGTGCTGACGCTCTGCTTCGTGGGCGTGTTCAGGCACTGTTGACGGTACGGTGCCGAGCAGCTCGAGCGTGAAGTTTGCCGAGACGCTCAAGAAGGGCGGACACGATGTCGAGTTGCATCTGGTGGAGGGCGTGGGCCATTCGGATTTCATCTTGCACCTCATGAACGACCGATCGACCAAGCATCAAGAGATGATGGACCACCTCGTCTCCCTTCTCCTCCGGCCCGCTGGCGACCAAAGCTAATGTAATATTTTTGAGTGTACACTCTTCGCCACCTCCATCGAGGTGAGGCCTTGAGGATCGCTTCGGTGTGACGAGTCTTCGCTTCTTCAAACCTTCATCAACGTCTCCGTCTTCCACGACGGCTGATCACGAAAGCCAGAAGGAAAAGAGACCGGAAAACCCCCGCAAGAGAGAACTCGCGAACAATACTTCTATCGATCAGGATCAGCCACGTCTCGACGCACTTTCCAAGACACTCTCGCCCGCTAGCATCCTTCCATCTTGGGGCACATCCATCCAACAATTTCAAAAGTCATGTCTTCGTTTTGGTCGGGCCTTGGGCGGTGGTGGCAGCAAATCAGCGCCTGTCTCAGCCACCAGCAGCCTCCTCGCGACTCCTTTGGCACCA
>LQHA01000179.1:0-15572 GCA_001567625.1 Acanthamoeba polyphaga | reverse complement strand
GTAGGGGACGAAGCCCGCTTGGGCGGGCGGGTAGGACTGAAAGCCATGTTGACGCGGGCGCCGCCGGGCTGCCCTGCATCTGCTCGTGCGTCCGCTTTTGGCTGCCTCCCGCCTGCGACTGCTGGGCGTGGTAGCTGTAGGTCGATGACGTGATGGTTGGACCGGCCGACGTGTAAGGTGGGCGGATCGGAGTAGGCGTGCCGCGGAAGGCCCCCAGCAAGCGAGTAGGCGCTGCGCCATAGGAGCCGTAGCCAGCGGTCACGCCGGGCCGCGGATGCGAAGATGGCACAGGGGCCGGGTAGGCCGTGGGTCGCGTGTGTGGCGCGGGCGGGGCGTAGACTGGTCGATGCGGCGGGGCGTACGCCGGTCGTGGCGGCTGGTGGGAGGGTTGCGGGGGGTGGAACCCGAGGTTGGGCCGCTGCCCACCACCAACCCAAGACAGCCCATGAGCAAATTACAATAAAAACGAGGCACTCCGGTTGCGCTCAGGGTACATACCTTGGCTGGAGGAGGGCCACCTGGCGGTGTGTGGTTGGGCTGGTAGGAGGGTCCGGTCGGGCGGTAGCTGGAGTAGGGCCCGCCCAGTACTGGGGAAGGAGCCGGTGCGGTCGGTGGCGTGGGAAGAAGCGGCGCTGCGGAACTCGGTGAGCCACCGCGATAGCCACCGCCGCGCGGCAGTAGCTGATGGAGAGAGGGCCTGAAGCCATAACCTGGGCGTACACGGCAACACAAAGGACGTCAGTGCTTGTGAGGTTTGGGGGGGGGGAGGATGAGAGTGAAAACCTTGGTTTGGAGGTGTGGGACGGTGTGGTGGCTGGTATGGGCCATAGGGCGTGCGCACTGCTGGCCCGAACCCACGGCCAATTAAGCCGGGGGCCGGCCCGAAGCTGAAATCACCTCTGTCCCACCCGCTTCGCATCGCCGGAAAGTACCCGCCCCTTCCGCCCCGCCCATGATACTGGAAGGCAACGTGCGTCCGCCGACGGCCGTGGAGTAAACAAACAAGCAGGGGGCTGTGCATGCGAAATGGCGGAGCCCTGGGGGGTGCGTACCGGTAGTGATGGTGGTGGATAGAGTCCGCCACGGGCGTAGGGCTGTCCACGGTGGGCCGCAGGAGGATTGAAGCGCGGGGATATGGGTCCGGTGGCGATGTGCGCCTTGGCGGGGTTTCCGAAGCTGATCCTGATGTGCGACCCCCCGGAACTCCTTGTCGTGGAGCGCGTCGCGGGCTACGACCGATTCGGGCCACGCCATAACCAAACCAACAGACCAGGGAAGGTGCGGAGTGAGTGTTCGGCCCAGTAGAGCGATCAACATTGGAGGGCGCGCACCCTTCTCCGCCTCCTCGGCTGACGAAAGCGTGACAAACGCGAAGCCGCGCGGAATCGCGTTCATCGGATTGAAGGGCACGGTCACATTCTTGACCGTGCCGTGCTGGAGGAACAGCTGCCTCAGCCCATTGTAGTCCTGCACCACGCCCCGCGTTGATTAGAACCCACTGGGGGGGGGGCAGTCTTGTCCGTGCAGCCCTCGAGGTGCGTACTACAAAGTTAGGAGGCAGCTTGTCGACAAAGAGGACTGGGGAGTGGAGCTCCTCGAGCTTGCCCAGGCGGCACCAGTCGATACGGAGGGACCGCCCGTGGAAGTTGGTTGCGCCCAGCAGCGCCTTGGCCGCACCGGCCTGCGCCTTGGTTCGCATCTCGACGAACCCGTAGCCCTTCTTGCGCCCTGTGGCCGTGCTCCTCATCACCTGGCCGCTCTTACGTCAGATGACACACACACACACACACACACACACACAAACGCAACGTGGAGGCGAGACGTACGATCGTTCGCTCAGGCTCGCCATGAGCTTGGAAAAGGCTGCGGAGGTGCTCGGGCTCGACGTCTTCGTTGAGATTGCCCACGAAGAGGAAGCACTCCAGCGGGGCGTCGCTCACCTGGAGCTTGTCCTTGACCCTCAGCGGGTGCTCGGCAAAGTGCGCCTTTGCCTTCTGCGCGGCGTCGTGCGGCATGCGGACCACGACCACTTCCCGCCGCGACGCTCCACCACCAGGCAGTGCACCTTTCCGAACTCGGCAAACACCGGCTCCAGGTCCTGTCGCACCCAAACGTTGGTGTGTGTCGTGTGTGTGTTAGCCGTCATTCCAGAGCGATCCGAGAGGGAGAGAGAGGCGTACGGCCGTGGTGATGTCGCTTCCTACGCCGGTCACCTGAAGTGCGTGGGAGGCGTTGAATGACGCGAGCATGGCGGCCAGGGCTCGTTCCTTCTCTTCCGCGCCGAGTTCCGCGCGGTCGGGCGGCCTGGCGTCGCTCTCCGTTCTACGGCGCTGCTGTTGTGGTCGTGCCTGCTCCGTCTGCTCGGCCGTTGGCGCAGGCGCAATCCCCTCTGCCCGGTTGGCCTCTGCCGCCACCGCCGTCGATAACGATGGTGCTGGTGATGGTAATGTTGTCTCGCTCTTCTGTACACTCACCCCGCCGTCGTCCTCGTCATCAGTATCGTCGTCCGAGCCCATGTCCACGCCCTCATAGTGAATCCCATCGTCGTGGTAGGCCTCCTCTTCCTCTCCCTCTTCGATGACCTGACAACCGGGCACCGGCACAGTAGCGGGGAGCTCCCCCGCCGCATGCGCCACCTCTCCCTCTGCTGCCAGCTCGAGCAAAAACATCTGGGTGGTGCTGCTGCCACCTCGTTCAGCTTCCACTGTGCTGTGTGGTTGTGGCGGCAGATCAACTGGAGCGCTGCCTGCATCTTTAGGAGAGTCATTCGAAGTTGGTGGAGACGAAGATGAAGATGTCAAGGAAGCTTGGGGAGAAGATGCAGATGCATCCCCTCTCTCCCCTGTGGGATGACTCTGCCCCATGTGTTAATGTGTTGATGTGATTTCGTGTTCCGCCCTTCAATCTCGCTGCAGGGGTTAAACCGACTGAGAAAATGGAGAGAAAAGAGCTGGTCGGGTCCGAGAAAATACCACCTCTGCGCATAACTGATGAAGAAGGAATGGAAACGGCAGGCACGGGACGAAGAAGGAAGGGAGGAGGAGGGGGAAGAGGAGGAACGGCGAGAGGGGGAGGTATTACTCCGTGCAGGAGGACGATGAAGACAGCAGAGGAACGTTCAACGTGGGCAAGAGGGTGGGCCGAGAGAGGACCCCGGCCGATGTGGAGCTGCGGCTGCGGGAGGCAGCGGCACGCGGGGCCGACACGCTCTACCTGAACAACCACTCCATCCGCCACCTGGACTCGCCCCTCCTCCCTCAGGCACCCACCTCTCTCATTTTATTTGTTATTTGTTTTTATTTGTTTTATAATTTTATTAATTATTTTTAATTCATGTCGTGTTCACTGTGGCGCACCAGGTGGCCGGGTGCATGGAAAAGCTGAGCCTCCACTTGAATCTGCTCACTTCATTCCCTCTGTCGCTGCTCTCCTTCCACAAGGTCTGGTTCCTTACTTCCGCATGCCCGTGTGGTCCCGATTAGGGGAAGTGAGTTCACTGAGTGCATGTCGATCGATACCTGCAGCTGCGATACCTCAATCTGTCCCACAACTCGATCGCCGGTCCTATTCCCAAGGCCATAGGGCGGCTCACGGGCTTGGGGTACGTTTCGCGGCAGATGATATCCAGGTGGGCTGAACGGGGGGCAGCGGCTGATGGGGTTGTGTGCGTTAAATTCTTTCCAGGGCGTTGATACTGGCCTACAACCGCATCACCTCCTTCCCCACGAGTGTAGCGAAGATGACGTCACTGCACGACCTCTACCTCGGTGCGCATCGCCTGCACTCATTCAGATGTTCTTTTCCCCCTTCTGGCGGGACCCAGCTGACGTCGCTCGCTCCTGTACCGACCACCAGAGGGCAATCCCACTCTCCTGTACATGCCTGTTGAGGTCATGTTGCGAGCCCGTGCTGACCCGGGCTTCCTGCTCAAATGGAACAGCACCAAGGTGCGAGGGGTGAACGACGGCCTCGTAGCCTACGCTACTCTCTGTCACCGTGATGTACCAACAATCCCACTGCTGCAACAGGATTCGAAGCTCACGGAAGAGAAGCAAGCCCAAATCGAAAGGTGTGAACCCGTCGCCGTGCCAACGCTGCTCAACTTGGCCTGCTGCGCCGTCCTCGTCCACCGTACTACCCTCCATCCCCTACTAGTATAAGTTGCGGTGCTCATGCATTGGTGTAGGGCGAGACAACCGAAATCAAATACAACAGCTACCGCAAGACCTCCAGGAGTACGACCCACATGCACACTACCACACACTCGTGGCGGTACTGTGCTTAGGGGTGTGGCCGTGTTCAGGTACCTCCGAGACACGTACAGGTGCTGGCGCTGTGGACGCAAGTGCACGGGCCGCCCAGCCGTCGTGGTAATCCGGCGAGTCAACCTGGCCCCGCGCCAGAAGCAGCAGAACCGACGAGCAGCCGGCTACTGGGGCGGAGAACCCACGTACGCCCTCCGCGCACAGGCCCGTCCTCAGCTGCACCTTCTCTCACCGCTCACGCACACACTACACACAGTGCGACGCCGTGTTTGTTCACTTTTGACCGCTTGGGCTGCTACAACGCGTGGCACGACGCGGACGACCCCGGTGTCGTCAAAGGCGCGAGAAAGGAGGCAGTGCTCGACCCAGCCGCGACTGATACATGACGCAAGATAAAATAAGAACAACTAAAAACGCGGGCGTGATGTGAGCTCAGAACCAGCCCTTCAGTTGGTCGATCAGCCCCTTGGGCTGCTGCCCGGGCGGAAGCAACTTCTCGAGTTCGGAGAGAGCGATGTGTTGCCACTGTTCCTTGCCCGCGCTGTCCTTGCGTGCCAGCGCGAATCCTGCGACCCGTTCGGCCAGGGCCTCGCGTTTGCCCTGGTCCGCCCTCAACTTCTCCTGTTGGCCAAGGGGATGAGTGTGTGCGTGTTGAGGGCGAAAAGCTGCCTGCCTTACCTCGCCTTCCGCCGTCACGGCAGCGGTCAGCTTGCGGACGAGGATCTCCTTGATGCGCCTCTTGACCTCCTGGTCGAAAGAGTACTGCTTGTCGGCCAGTCGACGGCTCGGGTGCCATTGCCCAGAGCCGCCTCGACGCGCTTACGCAGCTCTAGGCTGTCCACGCTGCCGCTTTCCACCTCCTCGTCCGTCAGCACCGCGTGCATGCACTCGTCGATCTCTTCGGCGGAAACGTTGTTGATGAGGCCCAGCAGCTTCTGGGTGTGCTCCACCAGGTGCTGGTGGTCCTCGCTCTCCTCTCCCCCTTCGGCGTCGGCCAGGGCCTCGAGCTCGCGCTCGTAGTGGCTCAGGAACTCGGCAAACGCGGCCTTGTAGTGCTTCGACACGGCCAATGGTGTCCACCTGTTGCCCTCGAGCGGGTCCACCGGCGGAACAGGCACGCCGGCCGCTTGTGACACCGATGCCGAGCTGGCATCGGTCTTGCCGCTGCTCGTGTCGCGAATCCACCACTTCATGATGTTCACGAACCTGGTCGTGTTCCATGTAAGTGAGGCACGTGCATGAGTGCTGTGTGTGAGTGTGTGTCGACAAGGTACCTGGCTAGGGCGATTGCCTTGCGGATGGCGGAACCAGAGTAGTAGCCCTTGGGGTTGGATGCCGCCAAGCTCACCGCGATGGTGTTTTCGTCAGAGTAGTGCTTACCGTCGGCGTCATCGTAGGACACCACCACCTTGAGCTCGGCCTCTCCCTCTTGCTGCTGCGGCTTCCTGAGCTTGATAAGCACGATGCCTCCCTTGGTCTGGTCATCCTTTTCCTTGGGTGACGGGAACGTGCTCAAGATCTCCAGCAACTGGTGGAGGCGTCAAGCACATCACAAACATGAGTTGGGCAGGTCACTCGCACCGGGCCTCTCGCACTGCGGCTGTTCGTACCACGCCCTGCTGAGGAATCTCGTGGCCGGGGGATCCGTAAACTCTGGAACCAGGGCGGCAAGAAGCAGATGTGAGCAGCTAGGACGGGCACGCTGCCGTGTGTGTGTGCGTCTGTACCTCTCGGCTTCGATGGTGGACGACGAAGCAACCCTAACTTGAACGTTGAAACAGGAAGGCGTGACGATGTAATCGAAGTCCTGGCAAGGCACACGAGAGGACATGTGCGTAAGCAAGCAAGTTCGAACAAAAATGAGTTCTAAAGAGGCCTAGTTTGGGAGATGAGGAACCCTGTTCATGAGCTGCTTGAACTCTTTGGGTGACTGAACGGTGAAGTAGTTGCATGCCGGGATGTGGCTGATCGCCTCCACCAGCTGGCGGCGAAGAATAAACGAGAGGAGATCAGAGGCCGACCTCTCCGGCAATCAGCACGCCGTGCGTACCTCGACACCAAAGTCGACTCCGAGACCGAAGAACGAGGTGTAGATGCTGCGCGTCTCGGCGTTGGTTTTGCAGATGCCCATCAGACTATCGGGCGAAGTCGACCCCGAGTTGGGCTGCACACAGGCCACGACGTGAGAGGCAGCGCTGGTGAGTGGAAGCTGCGCACACTGGTGGTGCAGAAAAGTTCCTACCTGGGCGTCGGTGAGGAACATCATCCGGTTCTGCTTGCCTGTGCCAGCTTCGTTGGGGAGACCTTCAAAGAGCTTGGCGCCTCCGTTGATGCCAAGCTCCATGTCGGTGCCTCCGCGAGGCCGCAACTTGAATAGTTTCTCCTTGAAGGCAGCAACGTCCAAGGTCTTCATCGACGCCAGCTCTTGCAGCACTTCCACTTTCTGTGACATAGTCACAATGAGCCTGGCGTCGTGTGCGTGTGGAGTTGCGTGCGTCGTTTGAAGAGGCCACATGATTGCCGCCAAGGACATACCGTGTCAAACGCCACCAGGCCGAACGAGTCCTCCGGTGTGAGGTGGTCGATGAGCGCCACCACGCAGTCCTTGGCCACTTCCAGCATGTTCTTGGCATCCCCTGTTTCTCAGGAAGCCCTGTGTTGTTGCACGTCGCGCACGTGGTCGGAGGCAATGGAGGGCAGATGCGCAGTTGTACCGCTACGGAAGGGGCTGCTCATGGAGCCCGAGATGTCGAGCACGAGCACAAGGTTGAGGTGCGGGCGTCCGAACTTGCGGATGCCCTCACCGTCGAGACGTCCGCGCAAGCCACACCCCACCCAGTACTCTACCTCGCCACTGCATCCGCATGTTGACATGTTAGAGAGACATCGCACAACCTCTTTGAGAGAGCAGGGTCAGGCGAGTGTTTACCTGAGAGGGTCAGGGGAGACTGCAGTAAACCACTGGCACGAGAAGGGCTTTTCGGTCTCGCTTCCCACCGCGAAGAAGTGCTCATTGAACATTCCTGGTGCACCAAAAACGACGTCGTTACGTGGTGCAACTTGGCCAAACAGAGTGCAAGACGAGGCAGGGGGGGGGGGGAGGCACCTTCGTGGGTGATGCTGGACTCAGATGGCAGTTGGCCATTGGAAAGCACGACGTTGAAGTTCCCAATATCCTGAGCTCCCGCTGCGCCAGCGCAAGAAGAAGGTGAACGATAGAGGACAAGGTAAGCCAAGGCAAGACGAGGACAAAACCGCACCAAGCATATCCATCGTTGACTTGAGATAGTTGAACTAAAGACGTAAGATGGCAAGGCGCTGGCTGCCCTGCGCGCAAGAGGAGGTGTGCGTACCGCAGCTGTCATCCATCGCGCTTCAGTGCACGACCCACCATTCCAGCTTCACTGCAAGAGAAATGAAATCAATAATGCGAGAGAAAAAAAAGAAGAAGAAAAAGCCAAGGTAATAAAAAGAAAATGAGCGCACTAAATAAGGAAGAGACGTGATCACCTGCGCTAGCCGCAAGAGCGTGCACACTCACACTCGAAGAGGATGCGACTGACCAGGGCGAGTGCAAGGGGGTGGAGCGCGGCCGTACCGCGGTCGTCATTGAGCCGCAGCGGGTGGAGCGTTGGGCTGAAGACGTGGGCTGCTTCCTCCTCGAGCAGGGGCAGCCTCCAAGCGCGCCACCTCCTTGACTCATCCATTGTAGAGGTAGGTGTTGGCTAATCGGAAAAACACAAAATCGATTAAGATTTACATCCCCCCTTGTGTGTGGTCAGCACTTTGGCATCTACGGGAATCCCTTGTTGTCCGCAGAGCAAGCAGTGCAGGCCGAGCCCGACCTCGGTATGCCGTTCCCCCTCCCTCCCTTGTGGCTGCGGTATCTTGTTCTGACTGGCCGCAGTGCTGGGCCATGTAATGAGGGCGGGCCTGGCCCTGTTCAGCACAGGACTGCCATACACTTCGCCACACGTCCAAGACCCGCTCAGCGCAGCGCGAAAGGTACTTCCTGGCCGAGTTGTGGTGAGCGTTTGCTGGCCACTGATGTCAGGTGACTTAGGCGGTCAACCGCCTTGGAGCCTCCGACGTGGAGAAGGCACACGTGGAAGCACTGGACAAGTGGGTGACCAAGGAGTCAATGCACGAGGCTGTGGGCGTGTGGGAGGACATCATCTCGCGCCACCCCCGCGATGAACTGGCGGTCAAGTTTGCGCATGACGCCTACTTCTTCCTCGTACCTTCTGCCCTGCGTTGGTTGTGCCGAATCGTGAGGATGACCTCTCACCGCACCGCCTCTTTCCCTCACAACAGGGGAAGGCCCCGGAGATGAAGCAGTCTCTTGACCGCGTGCTCGGCGAGTGGGAAAGGTCTGTGAGCAATGAGCACATGTTTGGCTACCTCCTTGGCATGTCTGCCTTCAGCTTGGAGGAAAATCTCTGGTACGCGAACACTGCGTTGGTCAGCGGCATCCCTCACGCTCACTCGAACTCATGACCTATTCTTACGGACAAGTAGCTACGAGCAGGCGGAGAGGAGGGCGAAGGCGGCGCTTGCGATAAACCCAAGAGACACCTGGTCCATTCACGCACTGGCGCACGTGCACGAGATGCAAGGCAAGCAGGAGGAAGGCATCAACTTCCTCACTGAGGAGATGGCCAACTGGAAGGTATTCTTGAACGAGCGAGAGGGGTAAGATGCTGACACGAGCTCTCTGTCGAACAGTGGTGTACTGGGCTGGCGTGTCACCTATGGTGGCATATGACGCTCCATTACGTGGAGAAGGGCAAGCACCAGCAAGCTCTGCAGATCTTCGACCACCATATCGCTCCTATGATGAAGTCCTCCGGCGCTATGCTCGATCTCGTCGACGCCGCTTCCCTCCTCCAGAGGATCGAATTCGATGGTATCACAATCTTGCCCTCTGCGCCCTGCGCCCTCTAACAAACCGTCACGTCCAGGCGGATCCGTTGGCGATCGGTGGAAGCAAGTGGCAGAGCTCTTCGCGCCCCACCAAAATGACCACGTTTTGGTATGCACGCCTCCCAGTGCTGGCGCATGGCCGGAGAGTGGACTAATGGATCAATAATGCAATAGGCGTACAACGATGTGCACCACGCCATAGCTCTGCTTGGAGCGGGAGACAAAGAGGGCTATGCCCGCTTGATGAGCTCTCTCAACGGCTTCGCCCAGGGAGGGAACGAACATCAGGCCAAGATCGGCAACAGGAAGGTGACCGCCGAAGTGGCCGAGCCGCTCTGCAAGGCCTTTGCCGCCTACCGGGACAAGGACTACGAGAAAGCCACCTCGCTCCTGCTGCCGCTCGTTGCCGACCCCGAGGCGATAGCCCTTGTCCATTCATTCGTCGATATCGGCGGAAGCAATGCGCAGCGGGACCTATTCGCGCAGCTCTTCCTCTGGTCGCTCGGCCAGTCCAACCCGCAGGGGGACCGGAAGCACCTACTCGACGTTCTGACTTACCATCGGAGCGAGGCCAAGGGCGGCTCGTCGCCGCTCACCCAGCGCATGATTCACCGCCTGCTCATCGCTCCTTTCGCCGACGACGATGACATCACGAGCTCTCCCGCGTGCGAGGCTGAATTTCGCTTGGCTTTTTTAACGCGCCGAAGCGGAAAATCAAATCAATTAAAACAATCTCGAGCCATGGCAGAAGAAGCGACAGGAAGTTTGCCTGCGGACGATCTTATGTTTTACTTCAGCGAGACCTGCCCGTTCACTCAGCGCGTACTGCCCGAAGTCGAATGCCTCCAGCAGTGCGCCCCCCAATGTGCAATATTTATTTTTCTTATTTTAAACTAATTTATAATGGTGGCAGGGCCATGCCGGAGGGCCGTAGCCTGCAGCGACTGGAGATACGGTCGGACAAGACCAACTATGGGCGGTACCAGGAGGCAGCTCAGGGCAAGTGCAGAGGCGTACCCTTCTTCATCAACAGCAAGACAGGCAACTTCGTGTGCGGCGCTGCACCATGTGCCACCCTCAAGGAGCGATTGTTGTGAGGCACTGACAGAAGCTGCTGAACGCCAAGGTATTCGCCTCCCTGGGCACTGTGCAGCTGTTGACGGCAGCAAGGTATAATCTTGAAGTACACTCTTTGGACTTCTTGCACAGCAATCACATGTCTCATTGCGTCAGCGTTTAATATGGTGGCCTGCACGCTCGCCGACCTCGCACAGCAGCGGCGGCTGCACCCTCGCACTCCTCGCACGCGGGTTACCACCACTGGCGGTCCGTAACACCTCAAGTGTGACTGATGTAATCTCCTCGTCTGTGGGATCAGCGGTGAAAGCTGAGCAAACGGTCCTTAAGATCAGGTCGGCCAATGCAGCCACCATGGAAGGACGAGTGGGCAGCAGACGAGGCGCAGCCATCGTCTCTGGTTCTGCTCTCTTCGCCTATTTCAATACGCGCTTACGATCCACCATCCACTCACCGCGGCTTCATCATTGTGTTGCGCGGCCGTGGCAACATCGCCAGAGAGGTACCCACCGGTGAGGACCGAAGTCTATGATCACCGCAGCCCCCGGGGGCTGCACGCAACTGGGCTGTTGTTGCACATGGGCCTTGAAAAATCATTTGCCTTTTGCCTTGAGGGGAGCAGCACCACACGGCCCTTTTGAGCGAGAAAAGTCGCCCCATGGCAGGGAGCTTGGGTTGCTAGGGCGAGCGGGGCGAAATCGTCTAGGGCGAGGGGTGCGAAAACAAAGACCACAAAGGGCCTGTTGGTGGTCTTTCGAATGCCAAAGGATAGATGATGTTGCGGAAGACGAGGGACAAGGAGGCGGTCCAGGCGGCTCCCCCTTCCGCCAACTTCCTTCATGAGGCGGTGAGGGCCAACAGACGCAGCGTTGTGGCCGACCTGCTCTCGAAGGAGGCAACCAGGGCGCACATCAATTCTTTCGATAATTTCGGCTGCACGCCCCTTCACATCGCTGCCAGTGGCGGCAGCAAGGAGCTGGTGGAGCTCCTCCTCCAGTATGGCGCCAATCCCTCCATCGCTGATAAGAGCTGCTGGACGCCTCTTCACAGGTGCGCCCCTAACCCAAAACAATAATAATAAATCACAAATTTAGATATCTATTCAATTTAAATCAAATGGATAGAGCCAACCCAATTCATAATTTGTTGATTCTTTATGTTGCCAATTGAGGAAAAGCACAACAGTTTACTCACATAGCAGCCCCCTTTCGCCACAGTGCTGCGAATGCCGGCGATTATGAGGCCTGCAAGATCCTGCTGAAGGCGGGTGCTGATGCCATGGCCCTCACGGACGCGGGCACCTCGGCTCTGCACTACCTTGTGCGGCACTCGACCGACGAGGTGGAGCTGTTCACCGAGGTCCTCACGCTGCTTCTCAACAAGGGCGCCGACATCGACTCGCAGAACAAGCATGGGGAATCGCCCCTCATCCAAGCCAGCTTCCGTGGCAAGAAGCAGAGCGTCGACTTCCTTCTCGAACATCACGCCGAAGTCAACGTTACCACCAAGTACGCCCACACCCTCTCTGCAGGCCGTTTGTTAGGCATTTATTTATTAATTAATTTATATTTCCTGTCCTCATGTGATGTGTGCAGGACGGGGGAGACAAGCCTGCACTTTGCAGCGCGCATTGGCCGAGAGGACATCGTGAGCGCGCTGCTGGCGGCCGGCGCCGACCCGAACATTCGCGGCGACTATGGCACGTGTAAGGACGTCGCCATTGCTGCCGGTCACAACCACCTGATCGCCATCATAGACAGTACGTCCTGGACCTGCTCGCAGATGTTTTGTGTTGCGCGGCCAGCGACCAGCCACACATCCAGCGCAGGCAGGCAGCGACAGCACATGGCAACATGGACCTAACTATGTTGCATTTTTCCCGTGTTCTTCTCTGCTGCAGGCCACCTGGAGAAGCCGTCCAAGAAGAAGTCCCTCCTGCCAGAGGACCCACCATTCATTCCCTCTAACAAATCGCTCCTCATTGGACCACGAGGCATTCTGCCGCGTCAGGTACCGCTCATCATCCATCACCTTTCGTTCCAACCTCACCTTTGCCATCGCGTCTCTTATCCTTTTTCTTCTTCCTCTTCCTTCTCCACAGCGACGTCTGCGCCATATCAACTTCATTTATGGACGCAGCCTCTCTGAAGCGGATCCCAACGGTCTCATGGATGTATATTTGACGCTCCATGAGAAAGGTGAGTGCACTTCTTTCTCTCTCTCCTTCTCGCCGGTTCCGTTGTGTAGCCGTTGCTGACAATCGTCGGCGTCGCTCTCGCAGAGGACAGCAAGCCGTTCTACACATCGGAGGTCGTGACGGATTCATTGGTACACCTGCTCGCCACGTCAAGAGGACCAGTGCTGGCCTCTGGGCAGCAGCGTTTCACTCACTCTGACTTCTACTGGCTCAGAACCCCATGTGGCGAGGGCTTGACACGTCAGAGTTTGAGGAGATGGAATCGTCGCCGGGGGAATGTGTAATATTTGTGGTGCGGGTGTGGAACTGTAGAGTCAAGGACAAGCACAAGCTCATCTTCCAGTCCATCATGGACCTCAACCGCCTGGGCTATGTTGGCACCAACGTACGCCACTCTCCCTCCTGTGTATGTGAACACTCCAGTATTGGACTGACAATGTGCCATCGGTGCGCAGGTGGAAGAGCTGGGTTTGTTCCCGACCAATTCGCTTGTATTTGAGATGGGTGACGGCTTGTACTTACGAGAGGAGACTGTCGCTGTGATGGTACATTCTGTCGTGATGTGCACGCACCCCGGGTGCCTAGGCACCCGTTCCGCAGCTATCTAACTTATTGTTGTAATTATTTCACCAGCGAACGGCAAATCAGCTGGCACTGCTCGACGCCCACCCTTCTCCCGACAACCGCAAAACAGGACGAACGGCAGCCTACAGCGAATTCATCCAGTATGCCTTCCTTTCCTGAGACTCCAACCTTCAGTTGCACAATGTACCGCTGCTCACCATGTGTATGACTCTAAAGGGTGCTGCGGATCAAGCGAGAGCTCGAATTCCAGATCCAGCAGGCCGCCAGCCACACCAAGGTGATCGAGCAGCGGCGAATACAGCACACGGAATACTTGGAACTTGTACGTTCGCTCGGAAGCCTTGCATCTCTGCTGGGCCGTACGGCGTCGCGCGTTGCCTGTGTTTGGCTAAGTGGCGGATATTGTTTCATGTTTGTCGGTGTTCCCACCTGCGCAGGCACAGAAAAGAGACATCTTGCGGAGTCGTGTGGGCCACTTGCGAAGAGAAGTCGAAGCGCGGCAGCAGAAGCAACAGAGGGAAATGGAAGACGTCCGGGAATCGCGAAAGCTGCTCATACCACGGGCACGCATGCTGTCCAAGGCGCAGATCGCTTTCCTCGCATGCAAGCAGAAGCTCAACGAAGAGCTTAGCGCTCTGGATGTGGACAGGTAATGTTTCTTTTTTTTTGCCTCCATTTCGCGCGCGCGCGCGCGCGCTCTCTCTCTCTCGTTCGTAGTGCGGCTCGAGCTTCCCGATGGCTCCCCCATACTAGACAATTGCTGTCGGCCCTCCGAGCAGCTCTCGACAAGCGGAGATGGCGCCTCATATCAGAGATCGTGGAAATTTATCCCATCCAGCCTGTTTCAAGTACGAGCGTGCATGTGTGCCCCCTTCTCTTCTTGCCGTCCCTCTCACTGCGCTTTTTTCCCCCTATTCCTGTTCACTTCTCGAACTGTAGGTGCAGCGGGCGAGCGGTGCTTGAGTGTGAACCTCGCCAAGCTGCCCAACGCGGACTCTTTCTTCGGGTACGAGGAAGAGGAGATAGCCACAGCGCTCGGCTCCGTTTGCCACGTCCTCTTCCTCGTCTCCAAGTATCTTGACGTACGGCAGCCACCACCGCCACCACTCCCTTTACGGCCCTGCGTTTCACGTGCACGTGGGACTTAATGTATCTTGTTGGCTTTGTGCAGGTGCCACTGCGTTATCCCATTCTCCCCATGTGCTCGCGATCTGCCATCTGGGACGAGATCTCCATCAATGGAATCTTCACGTACGCAGAAGCACTCACCTCGTGTGTCTGTCGTTCATTGGTTTGTTTGTCGTCTCACCCTTCCATGATTCTTCACCTTATCGCACTCTAGAAAATACCCGCTCTACTCTCGTGGCGTCGATAAAAAGAGCTTTGACATCGGCGTCTTCCTCCTCAACAAGGACCTCGAACAGGTTCGTTCTAACCCCCACCGCTGCGGCGCCGGTGTAGCTACCGGCTCTCTTCCTCTGCCGGCATGCTCACTGCCTCCTTCTCTCGGTTCTGCTGTTCTGACCTGCGATGTTCTTCTCTGCAGCTGCTCAACTCGCAGGGGTGGGACGTGCTGACTCTGCGAGCGACCCTGCCCAACCTACAAAACCTCCTCTCCCGCGGCAAAGCCAATCCACGCACCACCTACAACGCCCCACCATCCGTCGGCTCCGCCAGTTCTCCTCGCAAGCTTCACCCATCCCCACGGTACGCAGAGCCTCATCTCGCCACCGATGCCCCCAAGATACATTCTGCCGTGGTTGGTTGGAGAGTTTGTTGTGGTTGGCTGCGGTTGGCTGTGGTTGTGGTGGCGATGCTGACGAGAGGTGTGGTCACAACAGGTCGGCCGCACCTGGGACTCCGAGCGCATCGATGCGAGCGCGCAAGGTATCAGTCAACGCTCAGTCCAACCCGGCCACCGCGCACAGCAACACGCCCATCACGCGACCAAGACGGCGGTCCATCTCCAACGGCTGATAAGCTTCACCCTTCCCACTTCAAGTGGAGGACGAACAACCCCCCGACACTCCCCAATTTTGTTAATCCTGCCCATCCCCTCCAGCCACGAACAGCCTCCTTCACATCGCGAGCTGAAGTCGTGTTATTAAAGATGCCTGCACCATTGCCTTCCTCCATCTTTCTTTGTTTTTGATTAATTTATTAATTTTTGTGCGGGAGAAAAAGAAAATAAATTAATTTTTATGGAGTATCTTTTATTCGCGTTGAAACGAAAAGATGGCGACGAGGCCGAGCAAGGAGGAGATTGTCGCGGCGGTGGAGAAGGTGTTTGAGGAGGCCGTGGCGATGCTCTCGGAGCTGGTGGCCATCGACAGCACCCTCAACCACGAAACCGCGGCAGTGGCCTTCATGGAGGCCCGGTTCAAGGAGGCCGGCCTGGCCACCGACCGCTTCCCCGTCGTGCTCGACGACCTGCGGTCCCTCCCCGGCTTCTCCCCCGTCCGACTGGTCCTACGAGGGCAAGGAGTGCGTCGTCGGCGTCCACCGCCCTCGCCTTCCACCCCAAG
>LQHA01000178.1:0-15588 GCA_001567625.1 Acanthamoeba polyphaga | reverse complement strand
ACAAATCATGGGGGGAGAGGGGAAAGCAGTACTTCATGGCCTCTCGCACCACGGACGGCTCATCGATTCCGCCGTCGGTGAGGGCGGCAGCCATGAGGCCCACCCGCTGAAGGTTGAACACCTGTCATCTGACGGGTCAAACATCATCGCTCCTCAACACTCCCCTATCTATGAGCGACGTACCACGTCGGCGCGCGAGTAGGTCGGCGGGAGAGCCTGCCTCGCCTTTTCGGTGGACACCTCAAAGTTAGGGATCGCCACGACGGCCTTGATCTTGTCGCTGTAGGGCAGCTTTCTGGCGTAGACATTGGGTGCACCTGGTCGCGTGGAGAAATGCGACACATCAGGAGGCCAGCTCGACCGTGATCGATAGGGGAGCCGCACCTTGCGACTGAGCGAGGTCGTTCTCAAACCCGCAGCACACGACAAAGCCACCACATAGAGAAGCCGAGGCGTTGTCGGGATGGCCTTCGATCTCTACGCAGTAGCGGAGCTTTTGCGCCGTAGTGAGGCCGAGGTCGAACAGCTTGTCCGCGATCATGACTCCGCTCACGACAGCTGCGCCGCTGCTTCCCAGTCCCCTTCCTGGAAACGTCCAGCGTCCGAACGTCAGCAAGCTCAAAGGCGTTTCAAGGGAAGCTGCGCGTGGGCTCGTACCGAGAGGGATCTCGTTCGTGATCGAGAGGGCGAAGCGCGCGTTGGGCGGGATGCACTTTCCCTCCTTTTGTGCGACGTGCACCACGGAGGTCCACAAAAAGTTGGTTTCGTCCAGGGGCACGCCTCCCTTGCCTTCACCCTCGAACGCGATCGTCACGCTGGGCTCGTCTTCCTGCAGGTCCGGGGCACCGGGAAGGCATCAGCGCCTGTGGTTGTGACACGCACTCGCACGAACGATAAGAGAGGAGGCGTGTACCCTGCGCTCGGTAACTTCGATTTCGGTGGTGAGATAGAGCCCTACCGCGATGCCAAACACGTCGAATCCGCTGCCCAGATTGGCACAGGAGCCCGGCACGCGGCTCCTGATGCGCTTCCCCACCAAACGGCTCTCGCCGCTCTGGCTCTGGCACGCGCTCTTGCTGGCCTCCTCCATAATGGCCTTGAGGGCCACCATGTCGTCCTCGATCTTCTGGCAGCGCGAGGGGAGGTTCATGATCCTCTCCAGTTCCTGAAACATTGACGCGACGTGTTAACTCTCACCACCACCGGGCTGACGTCGCGACGGCCCACGCACCTGAGGCAGGGGCAAAACGTAGCCGAGGGCCTTCTGCTGGGCATCTGCAAACTTGGCAGGGCTCGCCGTGGCCAGCGAAGCGAAGACGACCGGATGGGAAACGTTGGCGGAGAGCTCCTTCCACTTCTGCTCCAGCGCGTACACTAACAACAGGCGACAGACCAGATTAGCTGAAATCCAAGAGAGGTTAACCAAGTAGTGGATACCTCCAATGGCCGAGTGCGGGCACAGGATGTAGTTGGAGTCCTCCTTGTGCCGCTTGACCGTGGCCAGGGTTTGGTCCTCTATGGTACGCATTTATGAAGTGAGCTGTGAAATGGCAGCGCTAGGAGCCAAGCCAAGGCGCGCACCCGAAACGGCGTAGGAGGCCATGATGGAACAGGCCTTGGCGTGGATGTCCTGGGGAATGTCCAACACGCCGGTCTCGTTGAATTTGTTCATCCATTCGGTCACCTTGGCCGAGTCTCGGTTGGCGATCTCGTAGAAGAATCGCTCAAAGTTGCTGGATACTGCCGTTGTGGTAGCCAATACACGCCTTCAGAACTTTAGCAGCAACCAACAACACGCCGTGTTGGTACCTTGGATATCCATGGAAGGACTGAAGCTGGGCATGACAATCTTCTTTTCGTACTTACCCGAGGCGAAGAAGCGATGCAGAATGCTGCACCAACCCCAAATTGAGGAGGAGAGGTTAGCATGAAGGAAGAGCGTCTCGGGGCCGGGAAGAGGGTTGAAGTACTTACTCGTTTTGGTTGGTGGCCACGATGAAGTGGTGCACCGGCAAGCCCATCTGTTTGGCGTAGAAGCCGGCGAGCACATTCCCAAAGTTGCCCGTGGGGACAGAGAACACCACCTTGGCGCCCGCCTTCTGCTGTGCCGGCGAAGTGACCTGGCCAGATTCAAAGATAGGCCGCACGCAGGTGATTAGATAGACCCGAATTAGGCCAGCGTGGCACTTCTAAGGTACCTGGAAGTAGCTGTAGAAGTAGTAGACGGTCTGGGCGAGGATGCGCGCCCAGTTGATGCTGTTGATGGCGGCCAGGTTGTGTTTCCGCTTGAAGGCCAGATCGGCGAAGGTGTCCTTGACCAGCTTCTGGCAGTCATCAAAAGTGCCCTCGACTGGTGGTGGGGTGGAGTGCGGCGTTATGAAAACGTGCAACACCGGAGGCAAACAGGGAAGCAGCCAGCAGGCGTACCAGAAATGTTGTGCACGTTGGGGTCCGTAATGGTGGTCATCTGCTTCTCCTGGATGTGGCTCACGCGGCCATGGGGGTGCAGCACGAACACTTCGACGTTCTTCTTACCGCGCAGGCCGGCCAAGGCTGATCGATGCAGAAAGACAAAGATGGTGAGCACAAACACGGAAAGGGCATCCAAGCACCAGAATGGCTGGTAGCAGCGGAGGGATGTGTGCGAAGCCACTCACCTGCACTCCCGGTATCGCCTGACATGTGCAAAACAAGGGACCAGTGAGAAGTGGTAGAGATGAGGTGCAAAGGGTTAACAATGACATGGCACTACACGGACAGCAGGCATGCGTACCAGAGGTGGCGCCCAGCACCGTGATGCGGGTGACGCTGGCAGGGTCTTCCTCCTCCTTCTCGCCTGCGGCAGGGTGCTGCTGCTGCTGCTTCCTGAGGGCGTTGGTGTCGAGGAGGTACTCGAAGACGTGGCCAAGGAACTGGAGAGCAAAGTCCTTGAAGGAGAAGGTGGGGCCATGGAAGAGCTCGCACACGTTGATCTGCTGCTCCCTCGCCTCGCCCATGTAGCATGGCTCGACGCGGAGCACGTCGTCGATGAAGAACGAGGAGTAGCTCCTTTGGATTATCTCCCGCAGCTTGGTCGCGGGGATGTCCTCTTCATCGATGAAGAGGGACAGGATTTCGAAGGCCAGACCAGTGTAGGGAAGCGTGCGCCACCTGTCGAGCTGCTGCTGGTCGACTCGCGGCAGGTGTGAGGGAACGAACAGGCCACCATCGTCCGCCAGGCCCTTGAGCACGACGTGGCGGAAGGAGAGACCCTTCTCCCCTCCTCTGGTGCTCTCATACACTGGTTTGCTCCCCATGGCCGAGTGTAGCATCTTCAATCTCCCGCTCCTTGCTCGCGTCACGTAGCACTTCTCCTCTGCGCCCTCTTCGTGTAAGGCCACGGCCAAGAAAAGTAATTTCTTTCCATTATTTCTTTTTCTACATCCCGAGGCAAAACGCAATTTTGCGCGCGAACCACAGGAAGAGAAGACGAAGCTTCCACCGCACGAACCCATCTGATCTTACTCGGCCGGCAGAGCAGTGAGCACACCTCCTTCTCCTGGCTGGGATTCTCTTCTGGTGCGGCCCTCCTCTTGCGGTCGCCCCGGGCATTTGCAATAAGAATAATAATCGATCGATCAAATTCCGCATCCTGGGGACAACAAGTCGGTACTCACTGTCGTTGGGCCTGCAGGCACAAAGCATGGACTCGAGTCCTTCTCCGTCGCCGTCGGCTGAGCCCTCTGCGACACCTGGCCTGCCACCTATCATTCCCAGCCCTGCTACCCAGTCGGTGCTCTACGATGGCGGTACGTCCTCGCTCGTTCCATCGACCGTGTTGTGTCGCGTGAAGCTTTTACATTCTCACATCCGTACTCTGTGCCACACGGGCGATGCGCGCAGGTATTATGTCCGTGTTGGAGATCAACCTGGTGGTGGGCCTGGTGGCCTTCCTGCTCCTCGCCTATCTACGATGGCGCAGCCAACGCAAGCTCTACTTCAAATATTATGGAGGTATGTTCCCCGTGATCATCCCCATGCGCTGCTCGTTTCGTTTCAGCCGGGTGGCCTGCTGGTCGGCGTTGACTCACAATCGCGGACCTCGTGGCTTCATCCGCTGGCTGTGTGGCGATCAGGCGAGTACCAACGATTTTGGGAGAACGAGCGGTTTGCAGGCAGCGAGTCCTTCTCCTCCTTTCCTGCTATCGACGAAGAAGGCGAAGCCGAGGTGGAAGCCCTTGTGGAGAGCGAAGGTGACTCGACCCGACCAACGCCACCTGACATCACATGCGCTATGTTGTGTGCTGACAAATTCTTCATCGTCTGCTTGGCATTTCTTTGCGCTGTAGGCGAGGAGCCAGAGGAAGCCATGGCACGGGCAGCAGACCAGGTGAAGAAGAGAGAACTCACCGAGCTGAGCAAGAATGGACCCGAGCGATTCATGGGCTGGGTGTGGCCCCTTGTGCGCATGTCGAAGCTCGAAGTGGCGGAGAAGTGCGGCAACGACGCCATGATCTACATCCATTTCCAGCGGTGCATGCTCGCCTTTCTGGCGATCTGCGTGGTGCTCGGAATAGGCATATTGCTGCCGGTGAACGTCACCGCCAACCAGCGCGAAGACAAGGTCCGCTCTGGCTTCTTGTCCACCACCATCGGTACATGCCGCTCTCTTCCTCCAGCACAGCACAGCACAGCACAGCACACAACACAGAGCGATGCTGACGGTTGCCACGTGGACCAGGTAACATCAACGACAGCACCGATAAGAGCCGGTACTGGGCGCACTCCTTTGTGTGTGTCATTATCTCCTGCCTTGTGTATGGCCTCGTGTGGCACCTTCGCAAATACCTCATCGCGTGCAAGGTACGTTGGAGATGAGCACATTTGAAGCAGCCGTTGGCACTGGTCTCATCGCCGTGAACCCTCTATCTCGTCCGTTGCCAAAACACAGGACAAATTCCTCACGCGGAGTGTGAAGTCAGCCGTGAGCGCGCACACGATCATGATTCGCAACTTCCCGGCGGGCATCGTCAGCGAGGCAGGCATCGCCAAGCACTTCGAGGAGCTGATCGAGACGAACGTGGACCTTAAGCGGAGCGTGGAGCGGGTTAGGGCGAAGCGCCGACGCCGACGCACCCTCAGTCTCGACGGTAGCCGTCATGCCGCCGCTGCCGCTGCTGCCGCCGCCTGGGCCAGAGGCGACGAATTCAACTACGACGAGCACGACCCACAAAGTGCCGATGCCACAGCCACCGCAGACGGAGAGAGCGACGCATCTTCGCACAACAGCGGTCAGAAGGGGCGAGCTTCCTTTTACCGCCTTGCCGCCGGCCAGGGCGACGAGGACCGAAGCCTTCTGGAGACAGACGGCGGGAGCGAGGCAGGCGAGGGGCGAGCAGAAGTGGAAGAGCAGGGGGCGAAGAAGCTGGGGTGGTGGGCGCGGCAGATGGAGAAGCGAAAGCGGCGAGCGGAGGAGGCGTTGGCGCGCGCCCGTGAGGTGAGCGAGAGCGAGAGCGAGCCGGAGCACGACAAGAAGAAGCCCAGCGTGGTGTCGGTCCACGTGGCGTGGGAGGTGCGGGACGTGCTCGGCGCGCTGGAGACTTACAAGGACATAGACGACCAGCTCGACCACTACCGCCAGGAGCGAATGCTGCGGGGCGAACGCCCGCTCGTGTGGTTCCCGCCGTCATCCACGCTGACCGGGAAGCTCATCTACCTGGTCCTGCACTTCGGCACGATCGTGGAGGGCATCGTATACGGCGGCGTGCGCGGCCGGCTCGATGCCATCCGCGAGCTTAAGCGCAAGAAGGCCGAGCAGAAGAAGGAGGTGGCGCGGGCGAAGCAGCGAGCCAGAGCGGCGCGCGCCACCGGCATCGTCTTCGTCACCTTTTCCTCCAGCGTCGTGGCCAAGGCACGCCTCCGTCTATATTTGTTTGTGGAGGAGAAGGCGCTAAATCCGATCTCTCTCTCTCTCTGAAGGTGGTCACCAACATCTACCGGAAGCACACGCGCCTCTGGAATCTCAATCGCTGGCTTGCAGACGATCTCACCCCTCAGTCCAAGTGCGACACCACTCCCGACACTCTATTGACACCGACTGCTCGCGCAGCAACGCTGACCCATGTTGGGTGGGCAAAACCCATCACAGGGCTCTCTCCGACAGACAGTGGATCGTAAGCATGGCGCCCGAGCCGGAGGACATCATATGGCCCGTGCGCTCGCCTTCCCCTATCCCTTGTGATCGGCGCCGTTCTCAACTGTGTGTGTGTGTGCGTGTGTGCCTATCGTCATTGCCATGGTGCAGAACCTGGGCATCGGCAAGTGGGAGAAGCGGCTGCGCGTCGTCTACGTCAACCTCACGCTCCTCTTCTTCTTTTCATTTTTCACCACACCCCTCTCCATCATCTCTGCCCTCCAGCCTCTCAAACAGGTTCGCCACCACCCCCCGCACGCCGCCACCACCCACGGCTCTCATGCGGTGCCCTCTCTATGGCTGGCGCGCATTAGGCCCCACTTTTTGCCGACGTCATCAACAGTTTGCACGCGTGGAACAACGGAGCCATCCTCTTTGCCTACCTTCCCACGCTCATCCTCTTGGCCGTCACCACCATTCTGCCCCTCGTCATCTGGTGTACGTAGCCCCCTCCCCCCATGCAGCCTTTCGCTCCTCCCCCCTTCTCCTCCCCCGGTGGTCAGTGCTCTGAACGGCGGCGCTTGGGCGACGTGAAACAGTTTCGTCCATGTTCGAGGGTCATCACACGGTGTCGTCGACGCACAAGTACCTGGTGGTGAAGACCTATGCCTTCCTCCTCTTCAGCGTGCTTCTCCTCCCGTCTCTCTTCCTCACCTCCCTCGACGCCCTCATCCGCAAAGGTTCGCCGCGCCACTCCCCACCCACCCGCTCGCGCCCGATTCGTGTACGCTGCGAAAGCTTAAATGCGCACACTGCCCTCAACACTCGCACAGGATGGGACAACAGGCAACACCTCAACATTCTCTTTTCGGGCCTTTTCCTGCCAAACTCAGCTGCGTTCTTCATCAACTACATCATCCAGATGGCCATCGTCGGTCAAATCGTCGAGGTACCCTTCGGCCACTCGCGCACACGCACACACCACACAGCATGCCCGTGCGTAACGGTTTACTCACACTCGGCTGTCTGTCGTTTGTCGTATGGTGCGCTTTCTCACCGACCAGGTGATGCGATTGCCCGAGCGCCTGCAGTCGCTCCTCCTCAAGTGGAAGGCCGTCACGATCTCCCAGAAGAAGCGTGCCGACGAATACGCCTACCCGCACGAATACGGCATGCAGTACGCCTACATGATGGTCTTCTTCGCCACCATCCTCACCTTCAGCACCATCGCGCCGCTCATCCTCCCCTTCGGAACGCTCTACTTCATGTGCAAGCACTTCCTCGACACCTACCTGCTCGTCCACGTGCGTCCGCGAGAGTTTGACAGCGACGGCAGCATGCTTTGGTACGCCCCACCCAACCAGACGCGCGTTTACCTCCGAGCTCTATTTTTCGTGTTCGTAGTACTGTCTATCTGTCCATGCTGACTGTCGGCTTCTCCCAGGATCGTGCTACGGGTGATGCTCTTCACGGCGGTGTTGTTTCAGTCGCTCATGTTCATCTTCCTGTCTCTGCACGGCACCGCTGGTACGACTCGTTCCCCCTTTTATGTGCTGCTGTCGGCGCGTGCCACCTGCTCACTGTTCTGCTCGCTCTCTCTCTCTCTCTTCGCCCACAGGCCAGATGACGTTCGTGGGGGTGGCGCTGGCGCTGGCGCTGGCGGCGTTCTTCGCGGCCTACATGTCGGGCGTGGACATCTTCCACTTCGACAAGGGACCCAAGCCCAACACGCTCCCCAAGGAGGCCAACTGGATGCGCGTCTTCCGCACGGCCTACCAGCACCCGTGCTGGCGTCAGGGCCACCACCACCACCTGCAGCACACGCACACGCACCGCCATCCGACCCTTCGCGCCGGTGGCGCCGTCGCTGGCTCCGGCGTTCAGGCCCACCCGTGAGAGTGCTCCGACAACAAGGCAAGAGAAGGCTTGGCATCACGACTTCTTTTTCTTGTTCTTGGTGCCCAAGGCTTGATCGAACACGTCGCTGATGGCCTCCTCCAGCCCCTCCGTATTGTCGTCCTGCAGCGGCGGTGTCTGTTGTGCAGCGCAACAGCAGAGATCAAGCTTGTGAGCAGTGGACAGTGGAGTAGCTAGCTGGAGTAGAGGCAAGGGGGTGGCACCATGAGGGAGGCAGCGTCGAGGACCGCCTTTTCGATGGCCTCGGTGTTGCCCTCGAGCGTGGGGTTGATGGTCACGCGCGTCAGCAGCCCCCGGCCATTTTGCTCCAGCAGCACCGCCCCGTCACTGGAGGTGAACACCAGCTTTCTGGCATTCTGCGAGACACAAATCCTCACGTTAGATTGCATTATGTCCAGTTGCAGACTCTTGCTAGGGACATACAGCGCTCTCTTCGGCACTTCGTAGCTGCTGGACCAGGCTCCCAAGGAACTGGGACTCGGAGCGGCCACCACCTCTTCCCCGCTTCATTGTTGGGTATATTTGCTATTCTTTGTATTTTCTTTCAAAAGAAAAGAAAAACTCAAAGAAAAGCACAAGATGGAGCACGAAGAAGAGGGGCGAGTGCACAACGATGTGCTCTTCGTTTCGACCACCACGCACCTCGACGCACCATTCCTTGCCGGTACCTGCGCAATTTCAAAACCAGAGATTCAATCTCATCTGGCCAATCTCACGCCCCTGGCCCAGGAATGGCGCGAGTGCGGGCATCCCGTGCCAGTGCTCAGCCAGGAACAGGAGGAGCACCGGTGGTAGTTCAGGCCGATGACACCGAAGTGCAACAACAAGACGGTGGCGACGAGGGCGTACTGCGGTGGGTTCTCGACACGCGATACTACACGGCCGAGTTGCAGCTCGTGCGGGTGCGTCACACCGAAGACGCGGCCGCCAACGTCGAAGCTTCGGTCCAGGCCAAGCTGCCTCGAGGCGCGTGCGATGCGTTCCTTCTGCTCTGCGACGCGGCCGAGGTGCCTTCACCCATCCATTTCCCCCCTCTGTCGCTCCTCTCTCGTCGGAGGTTCAGGCTGCTCACCTCTGCCGGCGGCCACGGCGTCTCCACCACGTGGTGGGCCTCTAGGCAGGGACCAGCGCCAAGCTGCAGAGGTGGCAGGCCACGCTCGAGGAACTGGCGCCGGCGGTGCAGCTCTGCGTCGCCCATGCGGGACCGAACCAGGAGCAGCACCAAGCCAACGTGCGCGCGATCGAGGAGTGGTGCAACGAAAACGCAGTCGAGCTGGTCCTCTGGGATCCCCACAATGAGAGCACCGGCGTCGGCGAGGCCTCGACGGGCGGTATGCCCTACACGAGACCCGCGCGCATCGTGAATGTGAACTCACACCCGTTGTGGAGCACAGGCTTGCTGAGCGAGAGGCACGGCCTGGACCGAGTGTTGGAAGCTCTGGAGGCGAACATGTGGCCCGCCATGACCATGAAGCCACGCACCGGCTTCCTTCGACGTACACCCCACCCCACCTTCTCTCTCTCTCTCTCTCGCTTTTCGATGGCCATCTAAAGGCACCACGACACACCCAACCGAGTGCAGCCATCAGCATTCCCGACGAAGAGGGCGTAAACGAGAGCGAAGGCGATGATGACGAGGAAGCGGTGGAGAAGGAGACGGTCGTGCCAGAGACACCGCATCAGCCTGCGGCCAAGCAGATGGGAGAAGAGGAGGAGAAGAAGGAGGCGAATGAGCGAAAAGAGGCGCCAGCAAGCTCGGAGCCAACAACCAAGGAAGATGCGGAGGAGGAGTGGACAGAGGACGTCGAGGAGCACTTTGACAAGGCCTTCAAGCAGCTGGCGGGCCTGCGGGAGGCGCGACAGCAATCGGCGCAGATGAGCGACCAGCAGCGGCGCGACTTTGCCGCCGACGCTGCGTTGGCACTCGCCCGCGCCTTCGGCCTCGACCTCGAGAACGACTCCTCCGACAGCGATTGACCGCCACCGCAGCCGGCGAGACCACGCAGACGAGAGAACAACACAAGAGTTTATGCAGAAGAAGGAGAAAAGAAGTTGATGATGAAGAAGATCAAGAAGAGGAAGGAGCGGAGGAGCCGATGGTGGGAGGGACGGCGGTGGAGGGCCGGGAGAGGGTGCAGACGTGGATGAGGTCGAACTCGTCCTTTTGCACGGCCACGCGCGGGTCCTTGGCCTTCTCCTGCTCGGCGAAGGCGAGCAGCTTGCGCATGTCCATGAACTGCTGGCGCAGGCCCAGCTTCTGGGTGATGCCCTCGAACTGCTCCTTCCGCCTCTCGTACCGGTAGTTGTTGGTCGACAGCACCAGCCGCCCGCCCTCGTTCTTGCTCAGGTCGTCTTCGTTGTAGTCCGTGTCGTTGACCGGCAGCAGATAGTGCGCCGTCGCCAGCAGCAGCGGGATGCACTCGCTCTCATACCTGGCAGGCACCCCCCGGGGAGGACGACGGTCAGGGGCGGGCACACGACACACGCCACACCACATGAGAGGAGGAGGAGAGAGGATGGGGCAGTGGATGCGTACACGCAGCCGGAGCCGATGATGATGTCGAACGGGCCGTACTGCTGGTTGAACTCGACCACGCCCTCGCCCCACGTCAGCTTGGCCGCCTGCATGTCGGTGCCCACTGCGCGCCCCGCTCGGAGTGGTGAGCGGAGACGTGCACGGGTTGGACGGCAAGCAGAGAGGAAGAAAGGCGTGGCGGTACGGTGTGAGTTGAGCTGGATGTTGCGCTGGAGAAGGTCCACCACCTTGTCGTGGTAGTCGGTCATCACCACCCGCTTGCAGTACACAGACGCAAGGATGCCGTTCAGGCCTAAGCGACACACGTGCATCCACCGTTCGTTACAGGGGGCGTCACCAGCGTGCACGTTTGACATCAAAAAGAGGAACGTACCCGGCCCAGCGCCGAGTTCGAGGACGGTCTTGTCCTTGAAGAGGTCCTTGTTGAGCACCATCCAGTGGCCCAAGATTTGGGCATTGGGCCACACCATCTGGCCCAGCAGATGGGTGTTCTGCACAAAATCACTAAAAATCGCATTGAATTTAATCAGATGAGATTTTGGTCAAAGATGCCCTCAAGACGGCAAGGGCGTACCCAAGGCTCTCGATTTTGATCTCCTTGCCATCGAAGATGAACGTGGTGTGATCGTATTGGTGCTCAGCATCGAAAATCTCGAAAAAGTTAGCCGGCTCCTCTTCCTCCTCTTCCTTCTGAATCACCTCCTTCGCCACCTTTTGCTCTTGGGGGTTCTCCATCTTCAATCAATCGTCGGCGCCTTCAGTGTCCGGTGATTTGAACAAATGAACTGCGAAAAAATCAAAGCTGATACGTGCAGCTAAAAAGTGGAGGTGTTGGAGTCGATACGCAGCTTCCCGAGAGGACCCACTCAGGGCTGTGATCCCTCCACCAAGGGGACCGGCGTCTTTTCCCTGCTCTGTCAACCAGCCTGAGGCGGTGCGACGCTCATCATCGACCTTGAAGCCCTCCCCTCCGAGAGGGCCACAATGTCGAGTCTCCTTCTGGAATGGGGCAGCGGCCTTCGGCGTGAGCCTAAACCCTCGCTCGTCTACGCACGCCACCAATCCCTCCACCCACATGCCCCGCAAGCACGGTTACAGCCCGCTGCTTAGGCGGGCCGGCGAACGAACAATGCCCACACCGCCCCTTTTGACCGACGCTCTCGGCCAGGCTCCGAGCCATTATGGGAGCCGTGACTCCGATCACACCGCCGCGGGGCGTGGAAGATTGAGGCTAAGGCGAAGATTTAGATGATGCGTGCAGGGCGTTGTGTGAGGGAAAGTGAAGGCAACAACGGGCCACTTGGGCGTTGCCGGATGCATTGCACTACTCACTCTTCTCCGCTGTTGTTGTTGTGGTTGTGGCTTCGTCGCTGCTGGGCGGCTTGACGGCCCAGAAGGTTCGGCCCTTCCGCGCCCACTCCACGGCCTCTTGCAGCGCCCGATCCCTCTCCGGCGTCCACGCGGGACCCTCGTCCTTCTTCTCCCTTTGCAGCCTGCGCAGAGACCACGGCCACAACCCCAGACCAGACCAGACCAGACCAGACCAGACCAGACCAGACCGCGAGGGGAGTGAGACTGTAGCCGGCATCGCTTTGGGGTGTGAGAGGCGGTGCGTACCTGAACACGTCCACGATGGGGCCGCGGCCGGTGACCACCATAAGAAGACCGTTGGGTGGAAGGGCGTCGTAGATGCGGCCCACGCGTTGGTCGATGTCGGCCAGGTGCTTCTCAAACGAGCCTGGCGGCGAGAGTCCACCCGAACCAGCTGCAGAGCCTCCGGACTGTCGCGCGCAGCTGGCAAAGTGGTCCTCGAAGGTGTGGAGCTGGGTGAAGATGAAGTCCGCTCGACTGTCGCTGCCCAGGTGCGCCGTCAGTCGGTCCACGATCTCTTCGTCCGTGTTGCAGGCGCACGTGGTGAGCAGGTTCGGCGGCGGCACGAATGACGACGACGAAGACGACGGACGATGGTAGGGGAAGGAGTGCGGTGGGGGTGGGGAGAAGCCCATCGCCAGCCTTGGCGAGCTTGCTGGGGCTGGGCATGAAGGCATCGGCCGGGCCTCGAGTGCGCTGGGGCGGGACGTATCTCTGCAGGGCGACGAGGCGATCGATGACGGTCACCTTCCTGTTCGCGTTCCGCACCTTGATGAAGAGGTTATCGCCGTCGTCCTTGTCCGACACTTCCACGTCTCCGCTCTTGCTGACGTGCACCCCGGCTTGGGCCACCTTCAGCAGAATCAGCTCCATGACCGCCTTGGCGTCCTCCACACTGCAATGGCCGTCGTGACCTGCAGCGAAAGCCCGGGGAGAGGTGAGTCCAACGCGGGCGCCAGCGCTGGCTCAGAAAAGAGCAGGGCACCCACCCTGCTGAATGAGCCGCTTGAGGAACTTCTCGGTCAGGTAGCGCAGGGAATTCTTGAATGGCGGCCCGTTGGCGTGGGGAAAATGCATCGTGGTGTCTGCCCCCCCCCCACCACAAACACAGCCATGCGTTTAGGTCAGAGTCATCGAATAAAGGTCGTTGTGGCCGCGGCGCGGTGTACCAATGACCCTCTCGTGAAACAGCCGAAGCGCCAGCAAATCGTTCTCCACCGAATGGCCGGCGATGATAGTCTTCCTACGCTCGGGTCGCACCACTGGAGTCAAAAAGCCGCACAAGATCCGGGGTGGGAGGGGGGTAAAAGCAGTACCTGGTAATGCCCAGGTCGTGGAAGGCCTTGTGGACGTCCTCCAGGTGAGTGGTGACGCCGGTCATCATCTCCTCGGTTATTCCGCTCCACCTGATTGCACCACCCGAGTAAGGGGGTGTCAGCGCTTCACACACACACACACACACTGACGGTATGGCGCTGCAGCGGGTGGTACCGCGTCAGGTAGTCGGTGATGGGCTTGTGTGGCTTGACCAGCTGGTCATAGAGCACGTTGTAGTTGTCGTCGATCACACTGACGCGAGTGAGCTCGTGGCCATCTTCCGTCAGACACTGCACGCAGGCCCTCGTTCAGCGTCAGGAACACATGGCTAGCGGCGACAGCAGCCAAAGCCCAGAAATCCCTCACGCTAGCGGGCGTCACGTACCATCTCGCAGTCGATGGCGACGATGGGCAGGTGCTTGCGCTTCACGCCCTCCTTCTTCTCCATCTTCTTGGGCAGCCGCACAAACAGCGACAAGTTGGGCGGAGGCCGGTTCGACGAGCCCGTCAGCCAGTCCTCTCGCTTCGACACCTTGTAGATGGGGAACCGGCTGGCCTTCATCTCCTCCTGCGTGGCGATGAACTCCTCGAACAGACTGACCACCGCCGCGGTGCGTAAGCAAGGATTGGGGTGAGAGGTCGGCCAGGCACGCAAAACGTGGCTGGCTGGTGATGAGGTGTATACCTGGCCCTGTCCGTCGGGTCGGGCAGCTTGCTCACCAGCTCTTGGTACTGCTCCTGCAGCAGAACGGCGACCTCCTTCTCCACTTCCTTGGCCTGCGAAGTGGACATCTTCTTCTGCAGGTTCGCATCCGTGAGGATCAGGGTAGCCACCGTCTCGAAGACGCGGTACCTGGCGATGTGCCCAACACGTGCGGACCCCGTCAGACTGATGACTACACAGCCACTTGGGGAGTGAGGCGCACGAGCACGCCCTGCACACGTACTTACTGCCCGGAGCATTGAAGGCCGTCGCCTTCTGGAAGATGCCGCCTTCTTCTGTGGTCAGCATGTTCTTGAGCAGGCCCTTGTGCTTGATGAGCTCGGCTGCGAGAGTGAGAGAGGCATGATGAGCACAACACAAACGACAGCAACTGCAACGAACGCGACGCTGATGCGGGTCACGTGTACCCTGGCCAAGCGATCGAATAACGACCATCACGGTGGTGGGCAGGGTAGCGGGGTTGCTGAAGAACACCGCCGGCGAGGGCTTGGCCTGCACGGCGTAGATCCACAGCAGGAAGTCGCGCAGGTCCTGCCGAGCCAACACGGAGAAGGTGAGAATCTCCCTTTGTCTTGAGCAGGAAGGAAGGACCCAGCACGCCACCTTGGTCTTGAGCTGGGCGGCCAAGAGGTCCACCGAGGGGTTGGAGCTGCCGGTGTTGGAGTGGTGCAGCAGCTTCTGCTTCTTGCTCTTCTTGGGCTTCTTGGGCTTCTTCTTCTGCTTGCCGGCGGAGGGACTGGGCTCGTCCAGTGCCTTGGCGGGCGTCGTGGCGGGCGCCGCCAGGAAGGCCGTCAGGGCCTCGAGCTTCCTCTTCTTGTCCGTCACGGACTGGCGCGCTTCGGCGACCACCTCCTGCCGGGTGCGGCTGCGCGAAGAAGTCGAAGATGTCGAAGACGAGGAGGAAGACGTAGTGGATGAGGCAGAGGTTGCCTCTTCTTGCTCCTCCGATGTGCGCGTGCGGAAGGCACGCTTTTTTCGTGACGTGGGAGGAGTACTGCCTGCCTGCTCTGATGGCTGGGTAGTACCACCATCGCCATCAGCATCGATTTTGCGTTTCTTCATTTTCTGCAGGCCCGTCCAAGCTTGACGAATGGACGCCACAAAGCCGGACTCCTTCCGCTTGCCCGAAGGATTATCGCCTCCTCCCCCTCCGCCATTAGTTGCAGATCCGTCCATCGTCAATGTCTACTCCGCAAACGGAAGAACGAAAAACAAGGAAAAATAAAATGAAAATGAAAACCACGAAAGAATCTGAGAAAGTGTTCATTCTCTGCTTTGCCTTGTCCGCAAAGGGATGAATCTATGAAGTCCTGAGCCAGACAAGTTGCTCCACTTACGCTTCACAAGGTACCCATCGCCCTGCTGCCTGCCAGTGCATCTTTCTTTTGTTACTTGATTTATTTATTTTATTTTATTGTTGATTTGAAAGCTGCAGCTTTTGCGCAGTTTCTGGTGGAGGCGATTGGTCCAATGGCTCGCGCCTCTCCAAACAACAACACCCCAAGGGGCCAAAAAGAGGGAGACCCTTGACATCATCCGTGGCGGCTGAGTGTGGACTGAAGCGCGAACTGATCCACCCACTTCGCCATGAGTACGCCCAGCGCTTCTGAC
>LQHA01000177.1:0-15666 GCA_001567625.1 Acanthamoeba polyphaga | reverse complement strand
CAGTGTGTCGTGTGTGTGTGTGTGTGTGTGTGTCGTGTGTGTGTGTGTGTGTGTGTGTGTGTGTGTGTGTGTGTGTGTGTGTGTGTGTGTGGGCGTGTGGGCGCACTTACTGAAACGATGCTATCGTTACCTGGCAGCCACTGGTCGACCTCAACTTCGACGAACCCAACAAGGAGGGAGGGGGCACGGCTCCAGCCCAACACAAAGCAGCTGACGATAACCACGCCCGGCCGATCCCCATCACAAATTCCAAGCCCAAGCCCAAGCCCGACCCCGAGTACAAGCTGACCAAGCGGTATCTCAAGGACTGCCTGGTCGACGTCATCACGCTCATCGAAATGGTCTCGTCGCCTCCGCTGCAAGTCGGTACGACAACCCTCAGCAGTTTCCCTCCGCCCCAACGTCGCCAGCGCAGATTTCTCACTCGTCGTCTACCAGATCTGGAGATTCTGTTGGTGACGGCCACCAGCCTGCTGGGCAACATCAACGAGGCCGTGGACGCCTTCGAGCGGCGGCGTGCCTCGCAGGAACAGAAGCACGGAAGCGACTGGGCCTACACGCTGACCGAGGTGGATGATGCGGCGGTCTCGGCGCGTCGGCGGCTCGGCGAGCTGAGCCACCACACGACGGACCTCAAGCTCCAGCGCGGCCGGCTCATCGACCGAATGAAGCACTACGAGGCGGCCGTCAAGTCCGCGCAGAAGCACCGGATCGGCATGCAGGCCGCCCAGATGATGGAGGCCGACCTCGTGCTGAGCGCGCTGAGCGGACTCAAGAACACGCTCGAGGCCATCACCCTCCTCCACCACGCCGACCGCCAGAGGGCTAAGACCACGAAGCCAAGCCCTAGCCCTAGCCCGCCAAGTCTCCCGCCGCGCCCGACCGACGCAGTCATCGACGGCGGACGATCGCCGCCGCACGTCACGTTGGGGGCCTACGCAGGTCCCTCGCCCGCGCTGTACTTTGCGCAGCCGGCGTCGCGTCGCTGGGGGGCAGCGCCGTTCACTCCGCCGGTGTACTTCATTCCGCCGTCGCCCGCCCCGCTGCTGGCCAGCCCGTCGGCAGTCAGTCCGCCCCACCACGGGCCGTACTACGGCGGGACGCCACTGGGTCTCGCGCCCTCCGCATCTCCTCCTGAGGTGGTCCTTCTCCCGTCCCAGATCGCCCGCGGAAGAACCGCACGAGCCGTCAGGCCAGTGCACACCACCACACACCCACGCGACCTCTCGGGCCCAGGTCAGTTTATGCACGCGTGTGTGGGTGTGTGTGCGGTCGTGCGTGGTCGTAGGAGTGCGTGCGCGGTTGTGTGCGATTGTAGTTGGTGGCTGACAATGCGCGCGCAGGTATCAATGGAACTCGTTCACACGGGACTGGAGCCCGATCGAGGACCTCTCCGACTTCCTCCGATTCGACTCTCCCTAGATTAACTACTACTTGCCTGGTGCGCGGGCGGAGCGACAACAACACAAAAAGAGAGGAGCGATCGCGGATGGTGTGACGAGGTTTGGGGGGTGGGGTGGAGGAGGGGGTATTGGGGTTTATCCGAAGTAACACCCTTCCTTGGCGCTCCTCCATTCTTGGCGTAGAGCGGTCCGTCCCTCTTAATGGTGGGCCGCGCTGATGAGCGCACGCTTGTGGGAAAGGAAGAATTCGAGCTTTTTCTTGGCTGCTTGTGTGGCCACCTGTTGTAACTGCGCCAAGAAGAGGCATTCTCCCTTTATTCCTGATGAGAACCACAAGGGAGGGGTTGGTGGCTGGCTACAGGACAGGTATGGGGGAGGAGCCCTGGTTCTAGGTGTGGAGGAGCGCTGAAGGAAGGGTGTTACTTCGAATAATTGTCACCAACAGAACTTGATCATCAAACCCCCACACCCACCGCTGTCGCTCCTCTCTTTTTGTAGTTTTTGTAGTTGTTGTGGGTGGCCGCTTTGAGCTGGTCTCGAAACCCCAAGACACAACCATTTTTTCCATGCTCCAGGTCAGCGAAGTTGCATGGGAATTTCTGCGCCTTTCCTGATCTGTTTCGCTGGTGTCTGTCTTGTCTAATCTTGAACGCGGAACGTCTCACACATCCCTTCTGAGTAAAGCCCCATCCGCAGGGGGGCTAGCTCCACACACCTCGAGCAACCAAACACTCTCCCCAAAACAACACAAGACCATCACAACAAACAGTGAGAATGCACAGGCTGATGCGAAAGCTGAGGCGAGAGCTGTCGTTGAACGGCCACCACCAGCAGCATCTTAGCGAGGAGGAGGCCATGCGGCAGGTGCTTCTGCAGCACGCTCTGGCCCGACAGGAGGAGCAGGAAAGGTGGCGACGCTTGGCTCTCGCCGAGGCAGAGGCCCAGCACCAGGCAGCCCTCGCCACTGCTGCGTCGATGGCACCAGTTGCGACCTACGTAGACCAGGCGACGGCGATGCCACAGTGGCCCGGAGCGGTGGCCCAGAGTCACTACACCCAGCCGATGGCGATTTTAGCTCCGAACGTGGCCGACCAGGAGGAGGTTGAGGTGCAACGAGCCCTGGAGGAGTCTCGGCGCGAAGAAGAAGAGCGAAAGCGAAGGCAGGCGGAGGCCGAAGAGGAAGAACGAAGGGCGATCGCCCAGCGGCAGCGAGAGAGCGAAGAGGAGTACTACCGGATGCAGCAACGACAGGCCGCCTTCATGCACGACGTCGAACATCAAGACGAAGAAGACGAAGAAGCTGAAGATGACGACGAAACGCGCCGGGCCGCGCTGGAAGAAGCCAAGCAGGTCCAGCTCGCCCTGCAGCTCTCCCTGGCCGAGCAGAAGCGTCGAGCCGGCCCACAGCAGCAGCTGCAGCAGGCCTGGGACGGCCTGCGGGCCGAGGGCTTCGCCGACGACGAGCCATCACGCCAGTTCATCGATCACGGCGGCCACCACGAGGCCTACGACCGACGGAAGGGGAAGGAGAAGGTGGTCGACGACGACGAGATCGAGGACGGAGGCGCAGACGGTGAGCGCGAACTGGCCGAGGCTCTGCGACTGTCCCAGCTGGTGTACCTTCCGCCCGAGGCCCGAGCGCGGGAGGAGCAGGCCATCTACCGCGCCGCGCTCATCAACGAACAGGTTTGCATTCGCTTTGTTGCTGCGTGATTCACTGCACACACTCACCAGACCACACCACACGGCCAACGACACACAGAATCGGGAGTTTGAGGAGTCAAGGCGGAAAGACAAGGTGAGGGAGGACCAGAAGCTCCAGGAACAGATCGAGCGGGAGCGCGCCCTTGCCCTAATCGCACGCGCTCGAAACAATGAACCTGCACTCCTGCCCGAACCTTCCTCAGGTGCGTAACGCACGACACGACACGACATACGACACACACACGACACAGACTCACGCGAAGCGCCAACACGCAGGCACGGAGGGGGCGACGGAGCTGGTGGTGCGGATGCCGGATGGCGGGCGTACGCGCAGGCGTTTCCCGCCCGACGCCACCCTGCAGGCCATCAAGGACTGGGTCGACGTCGAGCTGGCCAAGTCGCACCAGGCCGAGCTGGACAAGCTGAGCGTTGTCAACGAAGACGAGAACCACAGCAACGGCAACGAAGAGGGCGAGGCGGTGGCAGCGGTGCGGACCCAGGCCGGGTCGTACCTGGTGGGCGGCTACGACCTGGTGACTGATTTCCCGCGCCGCGTGTTCACCGACATGCGCGAGAGCGCGAGCCAGGCCGGCCTGTGTCCCCGTGCCCTGCTCAACCTCTCGCGCAAGCCATAACCAACCATGTAGCGTGTGCGCACACGCACGACACGCACGACACGACACGCGCATGTGTAACATTGTGTACATAGTTTCTTTCGAAGCAAACCAGTCATGGACCTTTGGGGGGGGGGGGTTCGACTACTTGCGTACGAAAAGGTAGGTGCCCTGGGAGGTGTTCATGAGGTCGTCCAGCACCAGCCCGGTCAGCTGCTGCACCAGCTCGGCTCCCAGGTTGGTCACCTTGGTGTTCCACATGTTGAAGCTACGCAACGCCGCCAGCTCCTGCACCCACACGACACGCACACGCACACGCACACGATGAGCGGGTCAGAGGCACATGTGGGGCTGGAGGCGAGTTTGTACTCCGATGTGGGCGAGACCCGAATCGGTGAGCTGGTCGCAGCCCACGTCGAGCGCCGTGAGGTACGGATAGCGGCCCTTGGCCAGCTCCAGAAGGCCTGCGTAGACCCCTGAGTCATTCAAGAACGAATCAAGCGAGTGTGCGCTTCGTGTGTGTCGTGTGTCGTGTGTGTGCCGTGCGTCGCGTGCGTGATCAGGGGAGGAGGTGCCTTTGTTGCCGAAGCGCGGGCAGCCGGTGGCCTTGAAGGAGGTGAGACGGTGGAAGACCGTCAAGTAGCGCGAGAACTTCCCCCCGACGTTGGTGTAGGGCAGCGAGAGCGCAGTCAGGTTTGGCAGCTTTGCCAGCCCCGGCCCTGCGCAACGCGCACACCACCGCGCGCGCGCACACACACACGCACGCACGCACCACCGCACACATACGCACTCGCCTGTCCGTAATGCAGAAATGGGGGTAAAGGTGGCTCGGCGTGGCGTGGCGTTGTACGTACCGAGCGCGCGGTGGGAGATGGCGGTCTTGCCCACGTCGAGCGAACGCAGCTGAGACAGCTCCATCAGCGCTGGGATGCCTTCGTCGGTGAGCTCGGTCTTGGAGAGGTTGAGCAGCGTCAGCGACGACAGCTTGCCCACGTCAGCCGCGAACTGCAGCCATGCAGATTAAACATGGTCAGTCGCACGCACACGCACACGCACACGCTCGACACACCACACGCACACGCACACACGCACACACGACACACGACACACGACACACGACACACGACACACGACACACGACACACGACACACGACACACGACACACTGACACACACGCACGAACGCACCTGATCGGTGAAGCCGACGTTGAGCGAGATGTCGAGATGAGTGAGCGAGGTGAGCGAGCCGAGGAAGGACCAGTCGGCGATGCCCGGGTTGAAGGCCAGGTTGAGCGTGTGAAGCGACGCGCCGAGGCCCTTGAGCAGCCGCACGCCGTCATCGCGCACGAGCGTCCTCGAGGCCTGGAGGTCGGTCAACTGGCGCACCTCACCGTCCTCCTCCTCCGCCCACGATTCCGGCGCCTCCTTGCGCTTGAGCAGCGTGTAGAGCGCCTTGTCCGGGAATCGCGTGCCATTCACTGCTCATCAGAGAACCACAAAATGTTATTATTTTTCCATTTCAATACACAAAATATTATCATAAATATTAATATAAAGAATAATAAGGATTGTTTGCGTGCCAGAGACGTCCTGGAGGTCTTCGAGAGAGTTGAGGGCGGCCAGGGCGTAGTAGGTGATCATGGTGCCGCCGACGTGGACCCTGCGCAAGTTGGGGCAGTGGGTACCCTGCGCACAGCGTGTGGTGTAAGGTGTGGCGTCAGATGATGATTACTCCAAGATTGGGCCACGACGTCCGCAGAGCTCTGGGCGTACGAGAGGGGCGAGGCCCGCGTCGGTGATCCGCTTGCATCGATCGACGAACAGAGAGCGCAACTGCGGCATGCACTTCAGACATTCTGCCAGTCCACTGTGCGTAACCAAGACCGAAGGCGTTAGACCCACCCCGTGCGTGTGCGTGTGCGTGTGCGTGTGCGTGTGCGTGTGCGTGTGCGTGTGCGTGTGCGTGTGCGTGTGCGGTGGTACGTACGTGTCTGTGATGCGATAGGAGCTAGAGAGGTCCAGATAGGTGAGCGACGAGTAGCCCTTGAGCACGTCCAGCCAGGTGTCCTCGACGGCCTTCACTCGCGGGGGGGGGAAAGAAAACTCTGAGGAATGCACACACAGGACTCGAGAACACCAAAGTGAATAGTGCCGGGCAGGGGGCGTACCCTGATGTTGGAGAGGAACAGCGTCTCTACGGGGAATGCTTTGAAGAATTCCAGGGCTTCGAGCGTGAGCCGCTCCGTGCGGTGTAGGTACAGCAAGATGCGCTCGATCACCTCTGTTCACACGAACCCCGCACGCGCACACACTTGAGCACTCGAACAGGCAGAGAGGGGGGGGCGAAGGTCGGGGTGAGGAATGCTTACCGATGGGCAGTGCAGGCAGCTTACTGGCGATATGGGGCGCCTTCCAGCTCTCATCCGTGCAGATGAACTCCACGCACTTCTCCTTCAGCGGCACTGTGTTCGTCACACTCACGTCAGCGAGCCACACCACACCACACCACACCAGACACACACCAGACAGCGCGGGAGCTACCGATCTTGCTGGGCACCTGTGGCGCGTCTTGCTCGTCGTCCTGCCCCATGAGCGAGAATGCGAGTCGCGGTCCCACAGGTGCGCCGCGTCGGAGCTCTGTGCAAGCGTGGTCCGCACCGGCGGGTACTTCTTGAAGAGGACCACGGCCTGCCGCAGGCGCGCGTCCCACCGCCGCTCGCGCAGCAGGCGCAGCTTGTCCACGTCGCCGCGGATCCAGGCCGCGCGGGCCAGGGTGGCGGCCATCCAGAAGCCCAGCTGCCCCCGGGTCGTCGTAGGGCGGGTCCTCCTGGCTCAGCCGCCGCTTGATCACCTTCCACATCGAGTTGAACCTGAACCGCTGCATGAAGGCCTCCAGCACCACCCGCGCCTCGCGCATGCTGTCCTCCCGCTCCTTGGCCGAGCTGGGGCAGCGGCAGCGGGTCGGCCTCAGGCTTGGATTCGGCCTCAGCTTCGGCTTCGGCCTCTTGATCGTCGACGAGGGCCGGCAGCTGGCGCATGAGCTCGGGCGCCACCTGCGAGGCTTCGAGCTCGTCGTGGTCGAGGTAGCGAACGACGTTGGCCATGGGGAAATTGAGGATCTCGTGGTCGTAGCGGCTCTTGATCTCCACCCGGTGCAGCGCCTTCACCAACACGATGAACCTGAACATGAAGAAGAAGAACATCATCATCATCTATGAGCCAACAAAGCATGCCATGACGTTTTACTAGTACCTGCTGCCAGGGTTGTTGGGGTAGTACGCGTTGACCACGCGCAGCAACACACCCACGCGGTTCTGCTCGGCTTCCTCGGCTGAAGAGAAGGGGTGTGAGCGTGGTGCCAGGAAGAAGTTAAAGAAGAAAGAAGAAGAAGAGGTGAAGGCGAAAGGTGAACTTACCGGCGAGGATGTCGGTGGCGCTGGGGGTGTAGAGAAGGGCGAAGACGCGTTGCTTGTGGACCTTGTTGAGGACGAAGTGGACCAGCCGCTCGGCCCATGGCTCAAAGATGCTGAGCGGCTGCAGGCACCCCGGAAACACCACTGCCGGTTACAACCCCCCCCCCCCGGGCTCGTTACTGGCAAGACAAAGGTAAAAGCCTGCAAAAAAAATGAAGTATTGAACCTATGGGTGCACAGAACAGGGGCACACTAAGTATCTGATTTGAATCCATCAAGAGTGGTTTGAAAGAAGTTAGAGGCCGGAGCGGTTGAGCTTTTTTGTGGACGCAGAAATTCCTTGCAGCTGGCGTTCAGGTCATGCTTCCTCCACTCCCTTCCGCCCTCCTTTTCGCCTGGTGTCCCTGGCATCACCCTTCAGACCACCGTGGTGCACAACAGCAACTGACCTGCACGTGAGCCAGGCACATGTGGTGGATGAAGATGGGAACGTTCATGAAATTTCAACCAAAAGCCTTCGGTTCTGGCAACTGGCTAAGGCACCCAGCTCAGGCGAGGTCTTGGAAGAGAAAGAACAGAAGGAGGCGGTCCACAAGAGAGCTAAAGTACTTACTATTGCTTCATAGACCATGAGTTCGCCAGTGACGATCGAGCAATTGGTGCGCTGCACCACGGTGGGCGACGCCTTCCCCAAGCGGGACCAGAGAGAGCTGGTCACCATCCCCTCCTCATGCACCATACAAGACGCCATCCACGTACATCCCGACCTCATCCACCCCCCCCCCCGGGTCTTGTGCCTCATCTCTTCATCTTACCTTCGCTCCTCGTCTCCTCACAAACAAAGATCCTGGCCGAAGCCAAGGTGCTGTCAGCTCCCGTGCAGGACAAGAGCGGCGGCTACCTGGGCCTCGTCGACATGTACGCCCCCACCAACTGACCTCCACCGAGCGGCCAAGGGCTGACCCATGGGGCGGGCCGGTACCTCACGACCGTAGGTTCGACCTGCTGGCCGAGGTGATGCGGGCCTTCACGGAACACCACAAGGTGGAAGAGGGCGACGTACACTTGAACTGGATCACCTGGGTCAACGACCCCCACAGGCTCAACGTGCGAGGCAACATTCTCGCCGAACAGCCTGTCACCTTCCTCATCAGTACCACCCCCCAGCCGTTCATCTGGATGTGGTGTCACCACTGACCACACACGAACCACCACCCGCACAGACTTGTCAAAGAGGAATCCGCTGAGGTTCGTGACTGACAAGTCGCCCCTGCTGGAGCTGCTCCTCAACTTCAAGGAGAGCGTGCACCGGGTGATCGTGAAGGAGAACAACACCAACGAACTCCTCCGCATCGTCTCACAGTCCGACATGCTCCAGTTCATCAGAGCCAACTTGACGCTCTGCGGCGATGTACGCATACATGAGTGTGTGGTGTGCGCGTGTTTTAGCTGCAGCTTACGGGTGCTGTGGCGTGAGCAGTGGAACGACAAACCGTTGACCGAGCTGAAATTTACGGCGGGCGGCTGCGGCGGAGGTCCGATCGTGTCGGTCAACACCCACACTCGCGCCCTGTTCGCCTTCATTCAGATGCACACGCAGGGCGTCAGCGCGGTGGCGGTGGTGGATAGCCAGGGGATACTGGTGGGCAGCATCAGCGTCAGCGACCTGCGCTCGCTGACCCCGACGCAGCTCGAGTCGTTGCAGCTGCCGGTCATGGAGTTCCTGGCGCAGCGGCACACGAACGCGCCGTCCACACCCATCTCCTGCTCAGCCACCGCCACAGCAGGCGAAGTAGTCAAGCTTCTCGCAGCCGCCCACGTGCATCGTGTGTGGGTGGTGGTACGTGCTCGCTGAATCCCCCTGGCACACACACGACACACCAAGTAACGAGTACCACGCAGGATGAGCCGTGGAAGAAGCCGATCGGAATAGTGTCGCTGACCGATGTCATGCGCTCATTCTTCGACCAGGTGGGCGGATCCAATGAGGTCACCAAGATGTAACACTGGTGAGGAGTTGAGTTACAACAACAGTTTCATTTCTCTCTACAACGCACGCTTCAGATCTCTGCATGTTGGCCTTCTTCAGGAGCCAAGTCTGCGTAGGTGAGGAGCAGGTCAGGCAATACCAAAACGGGTAGCGGAGTGGGAAGGGGCCACGGTACTGGTGGTCGGCCAAGGGGGTCGAGTATGATGTAGACGTCCTCGCAGGTCCGCTTGGTGATGGGGTGCGTGAGTCCCATGACCTCACTGCGTATCTCCAGCTCCTTCTGGTGCCACTCCAACAACTTCTCCAACCCAGCAACCAACAGTACATTGAGACTTGTGAGCTGTACATGTGTTGGGTGGTTTGGTGCAATTGGGGACTCACCTGCAACCAACTCCCTGTCCCAGTTCCAATAGATGTAACTGAAGGTGTTGATCATGGCACCTGAGACACAAAACTGAAGAAGGTTTGTGGGGTTCCTCCAGGTCAGGTTCCAGCTGGAGCAACTCCCAGGCCCTCTTCCACATTTCTGTACGCTTGTCAACACTGCTTTGGGGAGGGGCTGTATGGGCTAGTGGAACTGAACCTGGGGCGCCTGGAAGGTGGTAACAAAAAACTCCACCCTTCAGCTCCATCACAAGCCAGCCCCTGTCTCTCCTTCTGCACTCCATGCGCTCACTTCGCTGTGGTCTCATGAGTTGCCCATAGGTACATTTATTTGCATAAAATGGTTGGCCACTCCTCCTAACCGGGGCCGACCTTTGGGATGTCGAAGTGGTTCGGCTCCTTCTCGAGTTTGACGTTGAACGCCTCGACGCGCTCTCGGTGGGACTGGGCGGCGAGCTTCCGGATCAGCTCCTTCTCGCGTTGGGCCAGCCTGGCGCGATACTTCTTCTCGGCGGGCGTCAGGTAGTCCTCATAGCTTCGCACCACCTTGGTGGGCGGTTCTACGTCGTCTCCTTCTTCCTCGATCGATCCATCATCCAGGGAGACAAGCGCCACCTTCTTCTCCTTCCGGGTCGTGTCTTCATCCTCCGTGGTGATTTTGCTTCGCTTCCTCTTGGGCCGGTTCGACCCGCCCTTGAGCCGCAGCTTGTCGGTCCGCACGCACTCGTAGTAGTCAGCCATCGATCCTCTTCTTCTCTCTTCCCTCCCTACCGCTGTCCAATCTATGCATCCAACCGCCTCTCTCTTCTTCTCTTGGCTTCTTCTCGTGCTCTCGCTCGCCTCGTCCCAATGCTGCGTGTCGTTGTGTTCAGGTTTTGTGGTGAAACGGCAAATGTCGTTGGCCAGAAACGGGCAGCCAACCAAAAGATTCCGTTCCTGCATTTTTGTCGTGTTTTGAGGTTTCCACCAAAATCACGGTAATTGGCTCATTATTACGATTCATGAAATTACTTATGAAAATACGAATAAATGACAAAGGTGCCCTGCCTTTCAAGGCGTGGGCAGCAAAGAGGACCACAGGGCGTCGAGCATCCACAGCTTGGGTTGGCCGGCGTGGTGTGCCTCTTGTCGCAACAACTCCACCCGCCACTGGATCGGCTCGCTCAAGTTCTGGCGCCTGGAGTTGAGCTCGCGCGCGAGGGTGTAGAGCTGCGGCGTGCCCGCTCTCGTCACGCCACCACCGTAGGCCATGCTGATGTGCAACCGCGTCTTGGGTGAGATCACAACCCCGCTCACGCTATCGCCTGCGCCACCTTCCTTCGCTGCGCTGCTGTCGGCCATCTCGTCGGCCAGGCGCTGGATGGCGCTGATGATCTTGGGTGCACGCACGGCGAGCCCGATGGCCCCGTCCTTGTCGTAAAGGCCTTCTACCCACGCCAAGGGCTCCAGTCGCTTTCCTTGATCGTGGTGGGCGTCGAGGGCCACGGTCGCGACGACGCGCTCCAGCGCTGAGGTGAGTCGCCGGAGAAAGACGGCACAGAGGTCTTCCTCCTTGGGCAAGGTGAAGAAGGAGGTGAGGGTGCAGTGCGGCAGGTAGTCGTGGGCGTCATTGACGCACACGACCGCGACGCCTCATAGTAGCGCTCGAGCAGCGCGTACAGCTCGCCCTGCGGCACCAGGTAGATGATGTACTTGCACGTTCCTGCTCGTCCGTATGCAAGAGTAAGCGGTCTACTGCAAGGAGGAAGCAGAGAAGATGAAGGGGGAGGGGTACCTGGAGGCGTGGCTTGCATGAGGTGTTCTCTTTTTCTTTGTTTGTTTCTTTTCGCTTTTCGACGAAGAAGACGAAGAGGAGGTAATCGATTGCACCTGAAGGAGATGACGTCGCATTCTTTGAGGAACAAAGCACCGCTGGTGCTGCCGCCAGAGAAGGGCAGCTTTCCGCTTGATCGAGAGCAGGCTTGCTCTGAAAAGGGCAGCATCTACAGGACTTGCCTCCGCGATCACAACAACAGTTCCTCCATTTGCCGGCAGAAGGCGAGGGACTACTTTGAGTGTCGAATGGATCAGTACGCGGCCACTGCCTCTTTTGATCTCTCCATCCACAACTGTTGGAGATTGCAAATTTGAGATTAATCTCGCACAACTGGTGTGTAGTGGCTTGATGCAGCGAGAGCCTTGGGACAAACTCGGTCTGAGCGACGATCAGCTGGAAGAAAAGAGCGCTCCCATTGACGTGCACACGAAGGAGCAAACTGGATGGGTGGCGGGAGCCAAGTATCGCCAGCGCCCATCTTCGTAGCGGCAGAAGATTAAGTAAGCAATAAATGTACAGATGCGATGAAGCAGGATCTTCTTGAGATAAACAAAGAAGAGGAGATGTATGAACAAGAGGTGTGAGAGGATTTACGAGCGCTTGTGCGTTGGTTGCGAGCTGATGTAGAGCACATTGTTGCCGCGAATGAAGGCGTCACCATATTTGCCCTTGAGCTGCCCGTGCACGTACTCCTCGGTCTGCTCCATGGCAATGTTCATGTAGCCATCGAGGGCCACCAGAATCCCTGGAGGACAAGCAATGCCACAAAGAACATTCAGAAATCGTTGGGGGGGGCAGAAGAGATTTGTCAGCAGCAGTATACCTTGATATGTCACTCCAGAGTTGAGTTTAACGATAACGGGTCGGCCCAGCACGAGCTTCAAGAAATCAGAGGGCGATTTCTTTGCTTGGGGGGTTGCCATCTTGATTGTTGCAGGTGTAATCTCTAATTCTCTTCTTTTCTTTTGGTTTGATTTTATTTTCTCTATTTTTCGCAAGCATTAAAAAAATTCTTCTTCCGTTGCATCTGCGGCACAATCACACCATCATAATCGCAACAGGATGGACGACGAATTCATTTCCTTCGGATCTGCTGAAGACGAGGTAGAGGAAGAAGTGCAAGAGGAAGAGAACGACGAGGCCGAGAGCGGAGCTGATTACAACATAGAAGATATTCTCAAGAAGGCGGCCATTACCGTCAAGCGGCAACTGGACAAGCTCGAATTGTACCTCTCTTCCGCTTTAGCTCCTGCACCCCGTGTTGTGGTCCACATGACTCATCGATTTAATGCGATTTAATCAGGGAATCTGGCAAAATCTCATTTGGGACGGACGGAAAGGCTCTCACGTCGGATGCCGCTCCATCAAAGCCCACCAAGCACAAGGGCAAGGACCTGTACGTATCGCTCCTTCCGCTCTCAGAACACTCCACGCTCGTGCGCTTGCGGCTCACGTGTTTGGCACGGCTTGCCTTGGCGTTTGCCAGGCACCTGGAGAGCGGGTACGAGAAGACGCGCCTTTATCTGAAGGAAGTGCGGGAAGACAAGGACAAGACCGAAGGCCTGCCGTCGGCTGTAGACCTGAAGTCCAGCAACAAGCTGCGAGCAAACGTTAAGAACCCACGGCGCAAGGTATGGCCCTCTCTCGTTCATCGTCACACACACGAGCTCAAAGAAGACCTGGATGAGCGAAGCGTCTCCGTCTCTGAATCTCACTCTTCCTCTTTTCTTCTTCTTCTATCGTAGGGTGTCAGGCGCGCGTGGGGCTTCATGAGGACTCCTCGGCTGACCGCGGCCAGGAAGCTCGAGTACAAGGTGATCCTGCTGCGCGCACAGCTCGATCCCACGCGCCGCTACAAGCGAATGCCCGACAAGATCCCCAAGGTCTTCCAGGTATGCTCAACACACACATCCTCGCACTCGCTCACACCATCATCATCATCATCAATGATGGCGGTGCCGATGCGTTATTTATCTAACTGTGATGATGACGACCTTGACGATGACGGTGATGTCGATGGTGCGTGATAGATTGGACGAGTCGTGTCGGGTGCCGGCGAGTTCTACTCGAGCCGCATGACGCGCAAGGAGACCAAGAACACGCTGATCGACGAGCTGCTGGCGGACCACCAGGTGCGCACGCGCGCCAAGCGCAAGTACGCCGAGGTGGAGAAGGACAGGAACTCGGGCCGACGCGACTTTGTCAAGAAGCGAAAGGAGGACCGTATGCCCAAGTGGAAGAAGAACATGTAAGCTCGCGCGCGCGGCGAGAGGTTGCTGGACCAACAAGAAGCCAACCTGTTGTTGTGCTCCCTCTCACATGACAGGCTCTCTCCTTCATCACGCCGCTCCTTCGCCTTCAACGCGCCGTCAGGTGGTGCCACAATGTGGAAATAAACCTCCGGTGACCCCGAGAAGCCGAGAAACGAAGGAAAAGAACCACTTGGACGATCGTTGTGCATCAGGTTCGAAGGCATTGAAAGGAATCAATCAATCGCATTGACAACAAATCGAATCAAGATGGCCGAAGAAGTTCCCCAGGAGGTGTTGGCGAAGGCCGATAGCATGGATGACAACAAGGAGTTTGCTGCGCTCTACGACTTTCTTCACGAGCAGGCCAAGGCCTACCCGGACAACTTCGAAATCATGTGGAGGATCGCCCGCGTCAACTTCGACATGTCGTCTGAGAAGCCTGCGCAGAAGAAGGAGTACATCCTCACCAGCTTCGCCATCACGGAGAAGCTCCTTGTCTTGCAGCCTGATAACTGTACGTGCATTCCTTCATCTAATCTAATCTAATCTGCCATGCAACGATCGATGCCTTGCGACAAGGTTCATCTGGTGCCGCGACTCATCTCCATGACGCGCCCCTCCCATCATTCTTTAGATCTCTCTCACAAGTGGTATGCCATCGTTTTGAGCTCCCTGTCCGACTTCCGCAGCACCAAGGAGAAGATCCAGGAGTCCGTCCTCATCAAGGAGCACTGCCTCAAGGCCATCGAGCTGCACGGCAAGGGTGCGCACTCTCGTCACCGACACAACCCCATCAACCACGTCAGACGCGAGCAGTGCCCCGACTCTCTAACTCGCTTGTGGTGTGCAGGTGGCGATCAGACGCTGAACCACCTGCTGGGTCGCTGGTGCTTCGCCGTTGCCAGCATCTCGTGGATGGAGAGGAAGCTCGCCTCGGCCATCTTTGCTTCCCCGCCTGAGTCCTCGTACGACGAGGCCCTCAAGGTACCTTGAGCCCAAGTCTCCAAGAGACGAGCTCTCTCCTTCTTCTTCTTCTTCCTCCTCTCTTCTTGCGTTGGGGTGCTCACGGACTTGCTTCGCTCGCGCTGCGCAGTACTTCCTCGGCGCCGAGGGCATCAAGGAGAACGAAGAGTTCCTCGAGAACCTGCTCTGGACCGGCCACACCTACCACAAGTACGGACCTGCAACACACACCTTGGGCCACTCACCCCGCCTCTCATGCGCATAGGCTGACAACGAATCGCGTCGGTGTGTTGTGTGTTGTGTTCTGTGCGTGTCGTGCGCACACGGCGGCAGGCTCAACAACGTGGCCAAGGCCAAGGAGTACTACGCCAAGGCCGCCGCGGTGCAACCCAAGAGCACGTCCGACGTCGCCCTCGTCACGGAGGCCCAGCAGAAGCACGCCCGCCTCTAGACGCGCCTGCTTTTTTCTCTCTCTCTCAATTGTTACGTCGACAACGAGTGAACAACAATTGCCATCTTCGTCTTCATGTTCTTCTTGTCACCTCGGCGTCAACTCGGATTGCCGAGAAGATGAAGAACAAAAAGAAAAGAAAAAGAAAAGAGCAAAACAAATTCTTAGTAACGAAACAAAACGAGAAGCAGAAGCTTCCGGAGACGAAGGAGAGAGGATGGACGGGGAGGTGGAGTATGACCCGGAGTGGAGCACGACGCACCTGGTGCTGAACACCATCTTCTCCGCCGTGTTTGCCGGTGCTGTGGCCGTCCTCGTCACCGCTGTCATCGAGCGCTGGGTACCCCAACCGCTCACCACCCTCACCACCCTCCGCCGGGCATTTCCCATGCTGACTGGAGTTCTCTCCACAGGGCGGCACTCTCGGCGCATCCTGGGGTGCGATATAATATTCATTATTATTATTATTTACTATTTATAATTGTATTTAAATTGTAAAAAGTTGCTTTTTAACTCCCATTTTTTGGCTGGCTGGCTGGCTATCGGCGATACACGTGCAGCACAATGCCGGGCACGATGTTTGCCGGTGCTGTGGCCGTCCTCGTCACCGCTGTCATCGAGCGCTGGGTACCCCAACCGCTCACCACCCTCACCACCCTCCGCCGGGCATTTCCCA
>LQHA01000176.1:0-15684 GCA_001567625.1 Acanthamoeba polyphaga | reverse complement strand
ATGTGCAAGGCCATCCTCTTCTCGGGCAACGCCATCGGCGCGGCCGCCAGCACCACTGCGGGCGCCAAGGGCAAGGCCCTGGTGATCAGCAACGGCGCCCTCGACGGGCGGTGAGCGCCGACGGGTTCGTGAACTACAACCGTGGGCCAGGCGATGACGGTCTCCGTTCTGGGCCAACGTGGCCGCGAGCCCGGCCAACGGCCCAGATCGATCGGTCTCGGCTGATGAACGTGATGGGCACCGTCGTGGTGCTGCCCTCGGATTACCAGATCGCGTCGGGCATGTGCAAGGCCATCCTCTTCTCGGGCAACGCCATCGGCGCGGCCGCCAGCACCACTGCGGGCGCCAAGGGCAAGGCCCTGGTGATCAGCAACGGCGCCTCGACGGCGGTGAGCGCCGACGGGTTCGTGAACTACAACCTGGGCCAGGCGATGACGGTCTCCTTCTGGGCCAACGTGGCCGCGAGCCCGGCCAACGCCCAGATCATCGGTCTCGGCTCGGGCCTCGGCTCGGCTTTCGAGGCGCGCACCACCAGCGGCGGCTTGGTGCAGTTCTACACGGGCACCAGCCAGTGCAGCAACTACTCGAGCCCGTGCGTGACGACCACCGCGGCGGGCACGGCCAACACCTGGGTGCACTACGCCATGTCCTACGACGGCGCGACCGGCCAGCGCACGATCTACGTCGACGGCCAGCCCAAGGTCGCCACCAACGTCGGCCCCGGCTCGCTGGTCGTGCCGGGCGCGCCTCTGCGCATCGGCTGCTCCGTCACCAGCGGCGACTCGTGCCTCTCGGGCTCCGTGGACGAGGTGCGGCTCTTCAACCGCGCCCTCGCGGCGGGCGAGGTGTCCACCCTCGCCAACGCGTCGGCCACCGGCCCCGACCACCGGCCTGGTGGCCTACTACGGCTTCGAGGACTCAGCCAACCTGGGCCAGTCGCTGGCCGCCTGCGACGGTTCGGCGAGCGGCACGCCACCGTGGCCTCCGGCGTGGACTTCAACAACAAGGGCGGCTTTGTCAACGTGACCTCCACCGCCAAGTTCGACCTCTACGGCGGCGGCAGCAGCAACGGCATGTTCGCCACCGACGGCAACCTCAACTTCGTCGGCGGCTCGTACACGCTCGACATCGGTACCGTGCTCAACGGCAAGGGCAACGTCACGTTCGCCGGCACGGCGGCGCAGTTCGGCGCCCCGAGTGTCGATGGCCAAGAACGGCTCGGTGATCTTCAGCTCCGCACGTCAACCTGGTCCCGCAGGCCCAGGTCGACCCTGACCTCTACGCCGATGGTGGTCAACGGCGCGCAGGTGATCGTCACGCAGCCGCTCACCTACTACCTCTACCGCCTGGCCAACGTGGACATCCGCAGCGCACCCTCTGGATCCAGGGCAGCGTCATCGTCGAGGGCGACCTCTGGCTCTACGGCGGCCAGCTCATCGTCGACGGCGAGCTCCTCATCGCCGGCCGCCTGCACCTGGCCGGCGGCAACCTCGTCGGCGGCGGCAACGTGACCACGCAGCCGGGCAGTAACGCGACCTGGTGCGGAGGCGCCATCACCGGCCTGTCGATGACCGTCAACGGCCAGATGGACCTGGCCTGCAACGCCACCAAGACCGTCAACGGGTCCAATCTGGTCATCGGCCCGACGGGCACGGCCAGCTGGACCGGCGGCGCCATCCAGCTGCAGAACGGCGCCACCTTCACCGTGGGCGTGGGCGGCAGCTTCGCCATCCAGCAGCCCGTGGCCAACTTCTACGGCTCGGGACCGGACTCGATCTTCATCATCCAGGGCACGCTGCTCATCGGCGTGCCGGCCCAGTTCAACATGTACGCCTACCTGTACAACCAGGGCCTGTTCGACTGCAGCTACGGCGTCACCTACCTCCACGGCGGCGGCACCTTCACCGGCCAGATCAACACCGGGCCGTCGAGCAACTTCTATTTCGTGGAGGGCAGCTACTACATCGACGTATCGGCCACCCTGACGGGCTCCGGCTCGTACATCAACCAGGGCGGCGCCATCGACTTCCGCGGCCAGTACCAGGGCAGCTCGGGCTCCTTCATCAACAACGGCGGCTCTCTCTCGTTCAGCGGCGGCGTCTCGGTCTCCAACCTCAACCTCACCGGCGGTCAGGTCAACTTCGCCTCGGGCTCGTACGCGCTCGACGTCATCACCCAGTACGGCGGCTCGGTCCAGGTCGACGGCTCCGTCACGGTCAACGTCTCCATCACCATCATCCAGGGCAACTTCACCATCGGCGACGGCAAGGTGGTGGTCAACGGCAACGCGACCTTCAGCGGCGGCAACGTCAACGCTCGGCCAGATCACCGTCATTGGCGTCGTCGTGTGGGTCGACACCGTCTTCTCGGGCTTCGGCAGCACCGTCTTCCAGGGTCCCGTCGTCATCTCCGGCCCCTCGACCAAGATCATCGACGTGCGCGTCGTCGTCGTCTACGGTGCCGTCGACTGGCAGGGCGGCAACATCCAGCTGTCCAACGGCGGCTCGTTCAACATCCAGGTGGGCGCCGTGTTCGTCGTCAACGGCGCGTACAACATCACCACCGGCGTGGGCGGCGGCGCCGTGGTGTGCTCGGGCGACTTCATCAAGAACTCGCCCGGCGACCTGCACATCTGGCCCGTCTTCAACAACAACGGCGTCGTGATCATCAACGTGGGCGTCATCATCCTCCACGGCTCGGGCACCATGACGGGCAGCTTCGTGATCAGCATCGGCACCTCCATCCACTTCGTCGACGCCTTCTACTCGTTCTCGTCGACCGTCGTCTTCACGGGCTCCGGAGTGGTGCGCTTCGCCAACGGATCGGCCACCATCGGCGGCACGTTCAACCTGAGCACCGGCGGCCAGGTGGTGTGCGACAGCGGCGTGATCAACTTCGTCGACCCGGCGCAGGTCATCGGCAGCACGATCCTCATCGTCAACACGCAGGTCACCTTCGGCGCCACGCCCGGTGGCTCGGCGGGCTATCTCATCAACGGGATCGTCATCAACGGCCCCTCGGGCTCGGTGTGGCTCATGGACGGCTCGGTCACGGTCATCATCACCATCTACCTGCAGGGCGGCACCTTCACGGTGGGCTCGAGCAACAACAACGTGCACGTGTTCTACTTCTACTCCGGCACGCTCACCGGCGACCGCAACATCTACATCACGATCAACTTCTACTGGTACGGCGGCGTCATGTCCGGCAGCGGCGTGACCTACATCAGCGGCCAGGGCATGATCGACTGCACGACGGTGATCTACATCGACACCCGCACTGTCTCCTTCGGCGGCGCCGTGCAGTGGCACAACGGCAATATCTCCCTGGCCAACTCGGTCACCATCAACGTCATCGCCGGTGGCTCGTGGATCGTCGCCGGCAACGGCCAGTTCGTCACCAGTGGCCCGCAGTCAGTGATCAACATCGAGGGCACGCTGATCAAGACCGGCGGCACGACGCTCACCATTCCCGCGCGCGTCACCCACAGCGGCAACCTGACCGTGGTGGTGGGCGTTATCGTGTTCGTCGGCTCGGGCGACTTCACCGGCGCGGGCACCGTCGAGGTGCGCGCCGGCGCCATCATCGACTTCACCACCGGCACCTACAACTTCGGCACCACGGTGGTCATCTACGGCGCCGGCATCATCCGCATCTACACGACCGTCTACATCTACTGCTCCATCGCCATGGTGGGCGGTCAGGTGATCGTGTTCAACCCGGCGGCGGCCTACTTCTACGCGTCGGCCTCGTTCCCGGCGGCCAACTTCGTTCTCACGGTCAACGGCGGCAACGTGTTCTTCTCGCCCTACACGGGCGTCGTCGAGCGGTCGATCCCGTCGATCGTGCAGTACGCCGGCGTGGTCAACATCCAGATCACCCTCATCGTGACCGTGTCGTACAACCTGCAGGGCGGTTCCCTGGTCGTGCAGGGCGCCGCGAGCCTCCAGGTCACCGTGGTGCTCATCTTCGCCCAGGGCCAGATCTCCGGCACGGGCCAGATCGTGACGGGCTCCATCCAGGTGATCACCAGCGGCACCAAGACCATCAGCAACGTCGGCATCACCGTCACGGGCGCCTCGTCCAACGGCCTCGCCATCTGGGAGGCGGGCGACATCACCTGCTCGAACGGCGGCCAGCTCAGCGTGGGCACCAACGCCACGCTCCTGGTCAACGGCACCGCCGACGCGGCATGCTCTACTCGTCGCAGGGCCAGCAGTGCACCTTCACCAACAACGGTGTCGTCAACTTCGGTGCCACGGCCAAGATCACCTTCACCGTGACCGTCGTCTTCAACGCGGTGGTCAACGTCGGCACCACCACGAGCGTGTACTTTGCCACGGGCGGCGGCACCTTCAACAGCGTCATCTACCTCGGCGGCGGCAACGCGCTGGTGGACCTCAACGGCCCGTACACCTTCGTGCTGGGCTCCTCGATCATCGGCACCGGTCTGGTCCGCGTCTCCGGCGGCACCGTGACCACGCAGGGCTCGTGGACCTTCACCGGCACCATGATCGTCGTGGGCGGCACCCTGGCCTGCCAGAACGGATTCACCCTACCCGCCACGACACTCGTCGTCACCACCGTCGGCGTGGTCACCTTCGCCAACGCGCCCGGCTACACCTACGTCGTCCTGGGCATCAACCTCTCAGGAACCGGCAGCGTCACGGTCTCGGGCGTCGTCTACGTGTCGACGTCGGTGGTCATCACCAGCGGCACCTGCACCGTGCCCGGCACGCTCACGTCGTGCTCGACTTCTGGCTCAGCACCGGCACCCTCACCGGCTCCGGCGTGGTTAGCACCAACGGCACCTTCACCTGGCAGAACGGCACCCAGTCGGGCACGGGCTCCACCGTGGTCTACGGCGTCCTGGTCCTGGGCGGCACGGTCAAGACCCTCACCCAGCGCACGATCGTCAACTACTACCTGGGCTACTGGACCTCCGGGTCGGTGGCCTGCAGCAACGGCGCCGCCATCACCAGCTTGGCCACCAGCGTGTTCACAGTCAACGCCACCACCAACGTCGCCATCAACCAGGGGCGCCGGCCTCGCGTGCAGTCTCAACAGCTACGGCGACTTCAAGGTGGTCACCTCAGTCAGCATCACGGTGACCATTGACGCCGTGGTCCAGTTCTCCGGCTTCTTCCAGGTCAACATCGGCACTGTGGCCTTCATCCGCACCGGCACCTTCACCAGCGTCACCGAGATCGCGGCCATCGCCGTGGTGAGCCTCTCCGGCACCTACACCGCCACGTCGACCGCTGTCGTCCAGGGCGCCGGCACGTGGCTGGTGGTGAGCGGCACCGTCACCACGTCGGCTAGCTACACCCTCACCGGTGTCATCCTGGTCACCGGCGGCCAAGTGTACTACAACTCGAGCTACGACATCGCCGCTGCGGTGCTTCGGGTCAACAACACGGGCGTGGTCACCTTCGTCCCGGGCGCGTCGACCTCCGTCTACGTCGCTACGCCATCGTGCTCCAGGCCAGCGGCCAGGTGGTGGTGCAAACCGGCATCACCGTGCAGGTCACCGCCTACGTCCAGATCAGCGGCGGCACCTGCACCGTCGTCGGCCAGCTCGTGGTCATCGGCTACTACACACAGACCGCGGGCTTGCTCACCGGCGCGGCGTGGTGGTCGTGCAGGGCACGCTCACCTGGACCGGTGGTTCGATGACCGACGTCGGCTCCACGATCGCCAACGGCGTGCTCCTCCTCGACGGCTCGGTCAAGACCCTCACCAGCCGCGGCCTCGTGAGCAACTACACCGGCTTCTGGGCCGGCGGCAACATCGCCTGCAGCAGCGGCGCCGTGATCTCTACCGCCGCCGGCACGCCCTTCACCGTGAATGCCTCCGCGAGCGTCACCCTGACCAACGCCAACGCCGCCGCGCCATCTGCCAGCTGCAGAGCGCGGGCGACTTCTTCGTGTCGCCCAGCGTCAGCATCGACGTCACCATCCAGATCAACGTCACCTTCAACGCCGTGCTCCAGATCAACGTTTGGCAACGTGTGGTTCGTTACCACGGCTCCCAACGGCGGCGCGTTCTACGGCGTCATCACCGTGGCGACCGGCTCGCGGATGGACCTCGCCGGCGGCGTCTACGCGCTGCCCAGCACGTGCCTCGTCCAGGGTGGCGGCAGGCTCACCGTCACCACCGGCGTGGTCAACATCAACGCCCAGGTGACCATCAGCATCGTGCAGGTCATCGGCGGCACGGTCAACTGCGGCCCCAGCTTCGTCTTCACGGTGGGCGTGCTCATCGTGCAGGGCGGCACCGTCAACTTCGTCGTCGTCATCAACGTCACCTGGCAGTACACCGTGCAGGCCATCGTCCAGCAGGGCGGCAACATCACGTCATCGGCGGCGGCTCCAACACCGCCGACCCGACCTCCAGGTGCCCGCCTGCGTCCAGCAGACCGGCGGTATCTTCACGGTCAACGGCACCATGCAGGCGCAGTGCTACAACCTCACCGGCACCGGCGTCGTCGACGGTCTGGGCTCCCTTACCGTCCTGCAGAGCCTCTACTTCTCCGGCGGCACCATGCGCGGCTCTGGCTCCACTATCTCCAACGGCACTCTGCTGATGAGCGGGGCCAACAAGGTGCTGAGCGGACGGGCGCTCGAGATCAACAACGCGGGCTACTGGAGCGCGGGCGACGTGCTGTGCGACTCGAATGGCTCGATCACCGTGACCAACCAGTCGACCCTCACCATCAACTCGACCGCGTCCAGCCTGGCGCTCACGCTCTCGAGCGGGCGATGCAACCTGGTGAGTCACGGCAAGGTGGTCGGTAGCAACGCGGCGGCAAGCACCGTCACCATCGGCGCGAGCGTGTGGGTGGGCGGCCAGGGCTGGTACCAGACCAGCGGCTCCGTGCTCTTCACCAAGAACGGCACCTTCGCCAGCGCGATCAACATCGCCGCGGGCGCGCAGGTTCTCACCAGCGGCGAGTTCAGCGTCGAGTCGACCTCGGACGTGCAAAACGCGGGCACCTTCAAGGTGGTGGGCGGCGTGGCGACCATCGCCGCCGTGCTGACCACCAACGGCACCGTGCTCGTGAGCGGCGGCTCGATCGTGGCCGTGCCCAACTTCACCCTGCCCAACACGCAGCTGCAGATCGGCAGCGGCGTCTTCAACTTCTCGGCTGGCAACGGCTTCGTGTACAACGTCAAGAGCATCGCCCTCACCGGCGGCCGCATCAACGTCTTCCCTTCGTCGGCCGGCAGGAAGCGGGCAGCGGGCGAGACCGTGCACGTCAACGGCAGCGTCACGCAGTCCTCGGGCGAGCTGGTTCTGGACGGCGACATGGTGGTCGATGGCGACTACGCCTTCAGCGGCGACGTCATCACCGGCAGCGGCTCTCTGTCCGTGCAGGGCGATCTGCTCTGGACGGGCGGCCTCATGAGCGGCTCGGGTTCCACCACCGCGCTCAAGACTCTGACCATGCGCGGCGGCTCCAAGAACATCGACGCGCGCCGCATCATCAACAAGGGCAACGCCACCTGGTGGCAGGGCGACGTCTGGTGCCGCAACGGCGGCGTCTTCGAGAACGCGCTGGGCGCCTCGGCGCTGATCAACGGCACGTCGGGATCGACCCTGAGCCTGCGGACCAACGACTCGTCGGTGTGCCGCTACGACAACGAGGGCTCGCTGTACCTCACCTCGGGCCAGCTCAACGCATCGGTCTACCTCACCAACGCGCCCACGGGCTACATCTACGTGTGCCACGCCCAGCTGCACCTACTGCAGTCGGCCTCGCTCCACGGCCACATGTACATCTGCCCCGATGCGGCGGTGGACTTCATCAACGGCACCGTCTCCATCGGCTCTGACCTGGTGGTCGACGGCGACGGCTACTTTGGCAACAACGGCGCCGTCGTCGAGTACAACTGCGCGCAGAACGACACCGACACCGACTTCACGCTCACCTCCGGCACGCTCATCATCTGGCCCAACTCCACGTGCGTCAACGCGCCCCTGCGCAACCTCGTGCTCCTCGGCGGCTCGGTCATCGTCAAGGAGGCGCGGCCGGCTTCGTCTACCGCTTCAACTCGATCCAGATGAGCAACAGCGTCTCGGTGCTGGTCTCGCCCACGGCCCACGTCCAGGTCAACAGCCTCGTCGTGTCCGGCGGCACGCTCACCAACATGTTCGTCGTCGAGGCCAACACGAGCTTCGTGCTCCAGGGCGGCTCGTTGGTCGGCTCCGGCGACTACGTGGCCAACGCGACGTTCCAGTGGACCAGCGGCTCCTTCGGCGGCAGTGGCACCCAGGGCCAGGTCATCACCCGCGGCACCGGCACCATCAGCGGCGCCGCCGACAAGCTCCTCACGTGGTGGACCCTGGTCAACCAGGGCTCGCTCGCCTGGTCCAGCGGCAAGCTCACCCTCGCCAACGGGTCAGTGATCACCAACACGGGCTCGCTTACGGCCGGCAACAGCTCGTCGACCCTCGCTCTGGTCAACGGCACCCTGTCCAACACCGGCGCCGGCCACCTGACCGTGGTGGGCAACGTCACCGCGTCGTCGCTCCTCGACGGCAGCGCGGGCGCCATCACCGTGGCCACCGGCGCGACCCTCAGCCTCACCACCGGCGGACGCCTGTGCGGCTGCGGTGGCGTGTCGACCGTGGATATCGCCGCGGGCGCCACCGTCAAGATCACCTCGACCGCCACGCTGACCTTCAGCGCTGGCGTCACCGTCACCGGCTCGGGTTCGCTCGTGATCGACACCGGCGCCACAGTCACCAGCAACCAGACCCTCTTCGACCTCAGCGGTAGCGGCGGCAAGTTCATCGTGCGCGACAGCGCCAACGTGAGCTTCTACAACGCCACCACCTTCGGCTCGCTGGCCCTCCAGGTCTACGGCGGCGTGGTGACCTTTGCCGACTGCTACGCCTACTCGCTGGCCACGCTCGAGCTCTACGGCGGCGTGGTAGTGGTCAACAACTGCGCCGAGCTTACCGTGGTCACGCGCCTGACCCATCGTGGGCGGCCTCCTGACCATCAACGGCCAAGTCACCTGCTCGGGCGCCACGCAGCTCATCGGCGCCGGCACCCTGGTCAACGGCTCCGGCCTGCTCGTGACCAGCGGCAGCGTCACCTGGAGCAGCGGCGTGCTGGCGGTGGCCCAGGTGCACTTCACCGGCACCGCCCTCCTCAACGGCACCACCTCGACCACGCTCCTCGACTGCCACCTCATCAACTCGGGCTCGCTCCAGTGGGTGTCCGGCATCTTCTTCATCAACGGCAGCTCCGTGGTCGAGAACACCGGCACCTGGCTCGCCAGCGGCGCGAGCGTGACCATGCAGACCGGCGTGTTCATCAACAGCGGCACCCTCACCGTCAGCGGCGCCAACGTGGTCTTCTTCGCGTTCGTCAACAGCACGGGCACCATCACCGTCTCCGCGGGCTCGCTGATCCTCAACGGCGGCGGCCACGTCTGCGGCTGCGGAAGCGGCGGCGCGGCGGCCAGCGTGCAGATCGTGACCGGCACGCGCCTGGTCCTCAACACCGGAAGCTTCACCTTCTCGTCGGGCGCGTCATCACCGCGCCGGCTCGCTCATTGTCCAGAACACCGTAGTCGTGGTCTTCACCTACACGCAGATCAACCTCAGCACCGGCGGCGCCATCATCGTGCGCGACAGCGCCAACGTGACGTGCCAGACCCAGACCAACATCACCAACCCGGCCGCGCCGCTCCAGCTCTACAACTCGTCGGTGGTGTCCTTCGTCGACTGCTTCACCTACTCGGTCTCGACGGTGGAGCTCTACGGCGGCCAGCTCGTGGTGAGCGCCTGCGCGGAGGTGGTCATCACCGTGCGCATCACCATCGTCGGCGGCGTGCTCGTGGTCAATGGCAAGACCACCTGCGCCGGCAGCCTCGTGCTGGTCGGCTCCGGCACGGTCATCAGCGGCTCGGGCGTTCTCGTGAGCACCGGCAGCTTCACCTGGACCAGCGGTATCATCATCGTCATCGAGTTCCAGCTCCGCGGCACGACGATCATCAACGGCACCGTGAGCCTCACCGTCACCCAGCTCATCAACTACGGCTCAGTCCAGTGGATCGGCGGCACGATCTACCCCGGCACCGGCTCCATCGTCAACAGCGGCACCTGGCAGTGCGCACCGGCCGCGGGCTCCTCGTCGCTCACCCTGCAGACCGGCGTGTTCGTCAACGTCGGTGTGCTCATCATCTCGACCGGCACCATCACCTTCGAGGCCTTCGTCAACAGCACGGGCTCCATCACCGTCTCCGCGGGCTCGCTGGTCCTCAACGGCGGCGGCCACATGTGCGGCTGCGGCAGCGGCGGCGTGGTGGTGGTCATCCAGATCAACATCGGGGCCACGCTCGTGCTCAACACGGGCAGCTTCACCTTCACCACGGGCGTGTCTGTCATCGGCTCCGGCTCGCTCATCGTGCGCAACGAGGTGGTGCTCGTCACCATCGACACGCAGTTCAACATCGGCACCGGCGGTAGCATCGTGATCCGCGACAACGCCAACGTGACCTTTGGCGCCGGCACCAACACCACCGACACCTGCGCGCCGATCCAGACTCGCGACAACTGTACCGTCCAGTGGCCCGCCTGCACTACCTACCGCTTCGCCGCGATCCAGTTCAACGGCGGCACCTACGTCGTGGCCGCGTGCGCCGAGCTCGTGATCGTTGTCGACATCCAGATCGTGAGCGGCGTGCTGATCATCGAGGGCACCTTCACCACCATCGTCTCGTCGACCACCGTGCTCATCGGCGGCCAGGTCAACTGCGGCGGCAAGATCGTCATCGGCGGCTCGTGCGGCTGGCAGGGCTCGCAGATCATCGGTGGCGGCTCGGTGTGGCTCGGCGGCTCGACCATCATCAGCGGCCCCGGCGACAAGCAGTGCAACGGACCGACCCTGATCAACACCGGCACCGTCGAGTGGCAAGAGGGCACCATCGTTCTCATCGGCGGCTCTACGTGCCAGAACAACGGCACCTTCACCATCGGCGTGGCCGTGAGCTGCAGCGCCAGCGTGACCAGCGGTTGGCTCACCCTCGTGGACTCTAGCGTGGCCAGCAGCGGCTGCCTCACCGCGACCAGCACCCAGGCCACCTTCATCAACTACGCGACCGTGACAATGAACTGCCGCGTGGCGTTCGTGGCCACGTGGTCCAACTACGGCTCGCTCACGGTGGCCTCGGGCGCGCTGGCGACCTTCAGCCGCGCCTCGCTGAACGTGGGCTCAATGGTGGTGGTCCAGTCGGCCAGCGTGACCTTCGCCGCCGACATCTGCCACGGCCCCGGCTCCGAGTACAACTGCGGCGGCTCCACGACCGTCGTCAACTCGACCACGATCGTGTCGGGCTCGTGGAACGTCGACATCATCATCGTTACCAGCGGCTGCGTGCAGTTCACCGTGACCGCGTCGCCCATCACCTTTGGCGCCGTGGTGCGCCTCGACGCCGCGTGCCTCAACACCACCGCCCACAACGTGACCCTGCCCGGCAGCGTGACCATCGGCAACGGCTCGACTGTCATCTCGGGCGGCGGCGGCCGCGTCGAGTGCAACGGCTCCCTGGCCGTGAACGGCTCGACCTTCGACGGCTGCAGCAGCACGTTCGTCACTCGCCCCCGGCGCGCGCGCCACGATCGGCGGCGCCGGGCTCGTGGTCAAGTGCGGCCACCTGCTCAACCAGGGCACGCTCGAGTGGGTCGGCGGCGTGATCGACCTCCAGGCCAACGCCACCATCACCAACGACCTCACGGGCGTGTGGACTGTCTCCCAGGCGGCGCAGGCCATCACCTGCGGCTGCCGCGGTTCGCCTGCCACGTCACCCATCATCAACGTCGGCCGCATCACCGTCACCATCGTGCAGACCGTCACGATCGAGGTGCGCATCATCAACTCCGGCCTGGTGCAGATCGGTCAGGGCGCCACGGTAGCGCTGCAGCAGGGCTGCGAACAGACCCGCGGCGGCCTGCACCTGGGCGGCGGCAGCGTGGTCACCTACGTGCCCATCGTCAACAACTACGGCTCGACGATCTCCGGCTCGGGCGTGGTGGTGGGCAGCATCGTCAACTCAGGCGTGATCGCCCCGACCGGCGGCAACGCTGGCGGCAAGCTCGTGATCGACGGCGACCTCCACCAGCACCCGACCACGGCCGTGCTCCAGTTCGAGATCGGCGGCGGCCTGCCGGTGGTGGACTACAACGTCATCTCCTGCACGGGCAGCGTCACGAAGGGCGGCTGGATCCAGGTGGTGCTGGTCAACGGCTACGCGCCGCTGGCCAACAGCAGCCTCGTCTACACCGTCGTCACCATGACCGGCTCCACCGGCTCCTACGCCGGCATCGGTTCCCAGACCTTCCAGGGCTCGTTCACGGCCGTCGACAACACGACCAGCACCTCGATCACCTGGAGCCCGAGCGGCCCGGCCTCATGCCCCTCGATGTGCTCCCTGCGCGGCACCTGCAGCGCGACCAGCCGGCGACGTGCCAATGCGCCCGCGGGGCTTCACGGGCGCCGACTGCGCGCCAGCCGATCGTGGCGTGCCCCCAACGCCCTGCTCGGGCCACGGCACCTGCAGCGCGGGCGTGTGCGTGTGCGAGGCCGGCTGGTCCGGCGCCTCGTGCCAGATCAGCACCGCGTGCCCCAACGAGTGCTCGGGCCACGGCACCTGCAACAGCGCCACGGGCCAGTGCGTGTGCGACCCGACGTGGCACGGCTTCGACTGCAGCGCACCGGAGAACAACTTCTGCCAGATCTTCGGCGACCCGCACGTCGTCACCTTCGACCAGAAGTCGGCCTTCAGCTTCCGCCGCCCCCGGCGACTACGTCATCACCCGCACCCGCGACGCCGCGTCCATCATCGCCACCAACAGCAGCAGCGTCAGCAAGCGTGCGACGACGACCTTCGAGAATGTGATCGTGCAGGGCCGGTTCGCCGAGTGCTTTGCGAACGCGTCGTGCCTCGCGGCGGTGGGCGTGAAGGCGGTGGACGCCAACGAGACCTTCGTGGTGTACCTCGACTCGCTTCAGACCATCACCGTCACCCTCAACGGTCAGGCCCTGCCCGCCGGTAGCCTCGTCAACGGGTCGATGACCTACACTTCCGCCTCGGGCGTGCGCGTGACGACCACGTCGCGCTCGGTCGAGCTCGTGCTGGTGAGCGGCCTGCGCATCAAGACGTCGCTCCTGGTGTCGTCCACGATCCGCTGGCTCACGGTCACGGTGGGCACGCCCAGCGCCTACTTCGACCAGCTCGAGGGCCTGTGCGGCGCCAACGGCGGCGACGCGCCCGGATTCGGCCTCCAGTGCCCGAACGGCCAGACCTACTTCCTGCCCACGGCCGACCAGGCCGACGCCTACAGCCAGTGCTGGGACATCGACCACTCGTGCCACTGCGGCTGCGGCTGCTCGGTCATCCCGCCCACCCTGCCCGGCAGCGTAACCCCCGGCGGCACGCCCGGCACCGGCGGTGGCGGCGGCGGCGAGGACCAGTGCGAGCTGACCACCCTGGACCCGGACACGATCTCCAAGTGCGGCCAGTCGCACCTGCCGCCCACGTTCTGGTACGACTCGTGCCTGCACGACTGGAACACGACCAACGGCCAGCGCGACTCGGCCATTCTCAACGGCCAGGCCTGGCTCGAGTACTGCGAGGTGAGCGGCAACATGAACAACGAGACCGACTACCAGTTCTGCCGCGAGTTCTGCTCGCTGCACGGCAAGTGCCTCAACGGCGCGTGCGTGTGCGAGTCCGGCTGGACGGGCGCCAACTGCTCTATTCCCGTCGAGCGCCCGACCACCAGCGACGACGAGGGCAAGCTCATCGGCGCCATCGTCGGCGGCACCATGGGCGCCGTGGCACTCAGGCCGCAGGCGCGTGCTGCTGCGTGGGCGCCGGCGCCTTCATCCTGCTCCGCTTCAAGCAGCGCCGCGTGATCCCGACCGAAGATGTGGAGCTCTCCGAGGTGCCCGTGAGCGTGGCCGTGCAGAGTAATCCCTTCCATGAGGTCACGCACGCCACCACCAACGTCGGCTACATGGGCCCCGCCGACTTCTGATCGTCCTGAGGAGGACCGTCCCTTCTGCCTCCTCTTCTGTTCTCAACCCCCCCCCCCCATTGATGTACTCCCTATCTTTCGATTTATCCCAGCGATCATAAACCAACGCGCCCTTTTCGCAACACTGCGCCCCTTCTTTGTCCCGTTGAAGAGGAAGGCGAAGGTGCCCAAAAGATGAAGAAGGCGGTGGGATAAGGGCAAGTTGTATTTATTGAGGAGGCAGAGGTTGGCTGAAGTTATGATGTTGAAGACTACTTGGCGGTGTTGCTGGCCTGGAAGACCTCCGTTATCGACTGCTTGAGGCACTGGAAGTTGTAGTTGAGCAGACCTGCAGCGCACCAATATAAAACGCTTAGCTCACCACCATCTCGCAAGTCGAAGTTGCTGCAACAGTACAACGTACCGTGCTTGTCGAAGTTCTCCTTCCGCAGGAGGCACACCAGGGCAAGGTACCTGAGCATTGTGTGTTGCGTGAGTCGGGCTCGTCGTGTGGCGAGTGAGCTTTGTGTTGGGAAAGGGAGTTGAACGCACTTGTTGACTTCGCGGAGGTAGAGGACCATGCCGTTGCTGAGCTTGATGAGGGACTGGGACTTGTCGTCGTAGGCCAGACCGTCCGAGTCCTCCTTCATGCCGTAGATGCACGAGACGTCGATCACGACGTCGATCATGTCCGAGCACAGCTCGTACGTCTGCATGTCCACCGGCGAGCTGTCCGTCGCCACGTAGATCTTGCTCACCACGTCGATCAGGAACGACTTCTCCAATCGGCAGTTCTGCGTGGCAAGCGATAGTGTGTGTGTGTGTGTGTGTGTGTGTGTGTGTGTGAGTTCACACCGCACACGCGCGACCGCACACCGCACACGCCGATCGCACACGCGCGATGGAGGAGGAGCGAGGGGGTAGGTACGGTGTTGAGGATGTCGAGGAGGTTTTCGAGGATGGGGAGCTGGGGGATGAGCTTCTGGATGACCTTGGAGAAGGCCTCGAAGATGGAGTGGTCGTAGATGCTGGTCAGGTAGAAGCTCAGGTGCACGTCCAGCTTCGCGTCCGCCAGATCGTCCAGCGCCTGCTGCTGAATGTCCCGCTGTGCCTCTGTCGTCGTTGATCGTTGGTCGTGTCGTGTCGTAAGTCATCACCACCTGCGCGTGCGGTGGTGTGCGTGTGCGGTGTGTGCGGTGTGTGCGTGTGCGGTGGTGCGTGTGCGTGCGGTGGGCACTCACCGATCTTGTGATCGTCGGAGAGGCCGTCGACCTTGTGAATGAAGACCTCGAACGAGATGCGCGGGTTGACCTTGATGGCCTTGGTGACGGTCATGTGGAGCTTGCGGAGGGCCTCGTCGTACTCGTCCTGGGCGTCGATGACGAAGATGAGCGCACCGCAGCCGCCGAAGATGGCCTCCGAGTCGAAGGCCGGGTCGAAGAAGTCCAGCTGCCCGGGAAGTCCCAGATCTGGAACTGCACGAACGAGCTGTTCGAAATGTCTGGCACACGCACACGCACACACACCCCAAAACACGTAAGAAACACTTACGACACACACACACACACACACACACGACACAACGACGCACACAACACACACAACACACACACACGACACGCACACGCGACACACACGAAAGAAAGAGGAAAG
>LQHA01000175.1:0-15696 GCA_001567625.1 Acanthamoeba polyphaga | reverse complement strand
ATTGGGGGCGCAACCGACTTACCCGCAGCGGGATTGGCGCGGGCCAGGCTGGCCTCGATCTCCTCCAGCGACATAATGCCCTACGCACACGCACCACCGCACACGCACACGTAGCACACGACACACGTGATCGGGTGGGTGAGTGCGGCGCGCCTTGGAGACACGCACACGCCAACGGAATGGTACACGCGTGGGTACCGAAACGCGCTTGGGGTCGGGACCGCCGAAGCCTCCCTGTCGGGCCGACTGCTGCTGGCTGGCACCCACCTCATCGCCCACGTCGTCGTCCTTGCCCAGGCCCTCCCAGGCCGTCTCGCTGCCCTCCTGTCATCACCTGTGAGCGCTGGGCCGGGCTGCACATCTCTCTCCCTCTCTGTGTGTGTGTGGTGGTGGTGGGACATACCAGGCCATCGTCGCCAAAGGTCTCGTCGTTGAGACTGTCGGCAACTCCCCTCTTGCTGCCGTTGGCAGACCGAGGCCCATCCGCGACACTCGAGACAGCACCTCCTGCGCATAGCCACGCACACACACACGAAAGAAACCACACAGGGCCCGACACGACCGCACACGCACGACACGACCACACACACGCACACGCACACGCACACGCACACGCCGAGGGTTAAGGATGTGGTGAAGGAGGCCGACAGCGGAAGCGGTGATGTGGTCGCACCTCCTCCTCGAGATCGTCGAGGTTGGAGCCGCGCAGGTGCTCCAGCGAAGTGTTGAACCCAAAGAACGAGCCCGCGGGCGGCGGTTGGTGCGCAGCGCCGAGCCCGTCTTCATCCTCAAGATCGTCGTCACCATCGTCATCATCTATGTCGTCCATCAGGTCGCCCCCCTTCGATGCGAATTTCTGATGTTCCTGCTCGAGCAGGCGAGCCATCTCCTCGTGCCTCTGTTCCCAATCGTCTGGAAATGGGCCAATTCGTTGCCATTCAATTAATTACTAAATACTGACGATTTTACGCGACATTTAGGTGCAGAGCAAGGCGAATGCGTAATGGAGTGTTGGACGCACCTGCCGGAGCGGAATCGTTGAACGTTTCATCGTTGGTGGCGTCGGCGGTGAAGCTGGGGCGCAGCCTCTCCAGCTCATCTTCTGAGAAGCGCTGGCGCAGCATGTCCTCTTCCTCTTCCATTGTTATTTGAAAGATATCTCGACACTCGATCTCTCCTCTAAAGCTCTTCTTCGAACGGCAGTTCGCCAAGGCTTTCTCAATGGGGGGCAATGTAGGTCGACCACACGAGCTCAAATCTTTGGATTGAGAATGCGCAGCGAGCAACGGGCTGCGAAATTCCAGTTATGCAGTAAAAAATAAGAAAAAAAAAACAAAAAACAAAAAACCAGACCCCTTGGTTCAGAGAGTCCTGGGACCCTCATCGCACCCAGCTTTGTCCAACAAAACAGCTGCCTTTCAACTCAGGCAGCTGCCATTGAAACAATGGGACAAAATCCGGCATGGGGATTGAACCCACGGCCTCGAAGGTTTGGGTTGCGTTGCAGCGCGGCGCTGTCGGGAAGTTACATTTGGGTTTACCTTTACTTGCAAAAAAGAACAACGTTTCAGACGACAAGAAGAAGAAGATAGATTGATAGATAGTGCGCGCAAAGGCGCTTGAGCTGCAATGCAGTGCAGCAGCCTTACCTCGTGCTCCACCTTCACACCAAACTATTGGGCTCCGGCCAAGTGCGCCAATTGCTACAAGCCGGAAGCCGCCCACACCTACACATCGGTCATATCCAACGATCAATCAGGCGGGCGCCGAAACATCAAACTACGCACCAACTTCCTCAACAAAGCCGATAAACGACGCAACCCTCACCCCACCACCTCGCCTTCTTCATCTTCCCCCTCTCTCGTACAGTCCCCCAAGCCTCTTTTGATTATCTTTTTCTTTTTTCGAAGTTGCATCGTAACCTGCCAAGCACCGTCTCCCTATCTTTTCTAGGCTCATCCATCAACACCTTCTGTGGCGCAGAGCGATATCCCTGTGCCGCCCGGTGGTGACGACGTGCCTGCGGGCCTCAAGGATGACCAGCCGCCACACAACATCATAAACAACGACGAAGACGGCAGCAGCAGGGCGCGAATACTCTTCTTTGCCGACGGACCCAAGAGCGACAGCGACGCCAGCATCGAGGGCGACCCTCGCGGGAGCGCGCCCGAGGAGGAGAGCCCCCTCATAGGCGAACCCATCGTCGTCGCCGTACCCGTAACTTCGCCGAGGAAGAGGGAGCGAGAAGTGGGTCAAGACGGCGGGGGTGGGACCGCCACAGTGGTCGACAGCATCGTCATCAGCAGCAGTGGCGGCGGTGGTGGCGGCGGCGGGGTGGCGGCAGTGGCGAAGAAGACGAGGGCACGAAGAAGCTCGAGAGGAAGGGCAGCCTCTCGCGGATGAGGCACATGGTGGAGAAGATGGTGCGTCAAGCGCAAGGAGAGCCGAGAAGGTGAGCGGCGGGCCACACATGACGGATCCTCAACCTCGGCACCACCGTCGCCGGCGCCAGCGCCACACGTGCCCACGTTTGTCATGACCCAGCGGAGCCAGCTTCTCAAGCTGCAGGCCCTGATCGACGCCGAACTTGCGAGCCAGTTCCCGCACCGGACGCCCAACGACGTGGGCGCGGCCCTGGCCGAGCTCGAACCCCACCTCCTCCGCATCCTGCAGCGATTGGCCCAGCCGTCTCCTCCACCGGCGTCGCCGGCGCCGTCACGGCCGACTCGGGTGCGGTTGGCCTACGACTACGACTCGGGCCTTGCGTCGGAAGAGGCACAGCCACACCCGCCGCAGCAGCCGCTCAGCAAGGAGAAGGTGATCATAATCAACGGCATGACGCACCCCGAGCCCTTGTGGCCGCCACCCCGCTCCTCGACGCCGTCGTCGCCCCTCGTCTCGGTGCGGCTGCACACCAGCGAAGGCGAAGAGGGCGAGGCCGGCGAGCCGCAGGTGCTCATACGGCGCGGCGCCAGCCGGCACGATGGAGGCCTGCTCGACGACGACAGCGGCAGCCACAACGGAGGCCTCGACAACGACTATGACGACGACGATGACGTCAGCAGCGTGTCCGATTTCCCGCGACCTGCGTCGCGAAGGCGCGCCGAGGCCACGATGCGGTCCGAGCGGCGGACGCCCAAGTCGGAGGGCCGGCCGCGGAGCCACAGTCGCGCAGAGCGGGAGAAGCCGAACATCATCGACGTCGGCGAGGAGGTGGTCAGGCCGCTGGTGGAGGGCGGCCGGCCGCGAAGCCACAGCCGCGTGGAGCGGGAGAAGCCGAATATCATCGACGTCGGCGGGGCGGCGAGGACCAGACGCCCGCCAGCGTTGGGCGGCGCCACAGGAGCGAGCGGGGCTCGTCCAAGAAGGAGCAAAAGACGGTGGTCGTGGTGGTGAAGGAGGAGCTGGACGACAAGGAAAAGAAAGAAGATCATGGCGACGATGACGAAGACGACGATCTCGAGGCCTGGACGGCGGGCCAGCTGGAAGGAGGCGCGAAGAAGAGGAAGGGCCCACCGCCCCGCGCCCGGTCGGGTTCGATCTCGGGCCGCGTGCCCCAGATCGAGGCCCGCATACCGCCGGCCGTCACGGCCGCGCCGTCGTCGACGCCGGCGTAAGCCGCCGAGTGCGGTCCGGGAGCGTGGCCGACGTGCCGCCGCTGCTCTTGCTGGGAGGGGTCTACTCGCCATCGCCGCACCAGAAGGGCCTGGGCAGCCCGCGACACGGCGGCACGCGCATGTCGCCCGCGCTGTCGCTGTCGTTCGAGCTCGAGGTGAAGGAGAAGAAGAAGGAGAAGGAGAAAGAGAAGAAGAAGAAGCGGAGCAAGAGCATGGGCAGCAAGGAGGAGGCCAAGGACGTGGACAAGACGGCGGCCAACAGCGAAGAGAAGACGCCCACCAAGATGAAGAGGAGGTGGATGACGATGCGGAAGATGAACTCGGGCAAGGTGCCCAAGGCGATGAGCGACACCATGGTGGCGACGCGCGACGAGGCCGAAGAGCAGCAGCTGCTGCAGGGGGGCATCTCCGAGGTGTTGCCGCCCGGTCGCAAGGGCGCGTCAGGGTCGAGCTCGCTGTCGGGGCGGAGCAAGAGCGGGCCGATCGCCCGGGCGTCGAAGGCCAAGGCGGCCTCGCCGCGCGTGGCGCGGGCGAACTCGATGGAAGCGTCCGAGCGGAGGAAGGTGGCGCCGCACGCGGCCGGCACAGCGAAGAAGGAGAGCAGCGGCGGCGGCAGTGGTAAGGGTGTCGGAGGAGAGGACTCGCTGGCAAGCAGCCCGAGCAAGAAGAAGACAAAGAAGGACAAGGAGAAGCGGAAGAAGGAGCGGAAGAAGGAGAAGGAGAAGATGAAGGAGAAGGACCGACGTCGTCTTCAGAAGAGGACCAACGACGAATTGTTTTTAATCGGTCACAAAAACTCGATATTTAAATAATAAAATAATAATTGCACACACAATAATTATTGTGACTTCAGCAATGTAAGGAAGGTTGTGATGGGCTCACATCAATCCACCAACGATGTAGTTACATGGAAGACTGTACAGAGGCAAATTGATTGAAGAAGAGACACCACAGCGAAAAAGAAAGAGGAGGAAGAAGAAATGATGAATGAAGTGGGTGGTGGGGGGAAAGAAGAGGAAGGGAGGCTGGCGGTCGTGCCAATTAGTAATCGTGCTCCTTGGGACGACGGCAAGCGATGATCTTGTTCCGGAGCCAATAGCCCACCAGCACCAGGAAGAAGAATCCGCTGTTTTCGCAGGCGGACGGGGTTAGCTGTGCGTGTGCGGTGGTGTGTGCGGTGGGCGTAGGGTGGTGCGTACAAGATCGACATGGCGATGATCCACGAGATCTGCACGGCGCTGAGCGCGCTGTGATTCGTGCGCGAGATGTGGAGTCCCTCGAAGTCCAGGAAGCGCCGGTCGTACTTGATCGTGCGCCCCGCCACAGCCGAGTCTCGCGAGAGTCCAAACTCAAAGTAGAGCCGGTTGCCAGCGAAGAAGCGATCGGGGATCTGTTCGAAGTTGAGGTTGAACGCAACGCTGTTGTTGCCCGCCAGCTGCAGCGGCGTCAGGTCCGTGACCTGCCCCCACACAGTCATATGTGAGTGTCAGGGATGGTGTCCACAGCGAAAAGATGTGGGGAGTGCCTCACCTGAGTGGCGGTGCGGTCGGTGATCCACTTGAAATCGAACACCTTCAGCTGTGCCTGGAAGGTCCACAAATCCGTCTGGGCCTTGCTCACCGCGAACTGTGGCACATTGTTCGAGGTACACCGATCAGTTCGCTTGCGTGTGCGTGTGCGTGTGCGTGTGCGTGTGCGTGTGCGTGTGCGTGTGCGTGTGCGTGGCTTACCTTGTCCGTGCGAAGGAAGTACTCGAATTCCTGTGACTTGAGCGCGAGCGGGTCGAGTTCGTTGTCGAAGGCGCAGTCGATGCTGTACTCGAACTTTACCGTCTGCGTGCGGTGGAACACAAAGCACACCGGATCGCTGTCGACCTACCAGGCGCCAAGCGGGGAGAAACCTGTCAGACGACCAAAGTCAACGCCGCGTGCGGTGTGTGCGTACTCCGGGAATGGGCTTGCAGTTGGGGGTCGGCGAGAGCAGGCGGAAGGAGCATGTGTAGGGGCGCCACCGGGCGCATGTACTGCCGACGCGATCAAGCGTGCACGTGCACACATCTCCCGCGTCCTTGCACACCGACTCGCACTTGTCCTGTTCACCACCCAGCCTCAACACTTAGAAGCCGCACTCACCAACGACCAAGCGCGTGCCACACTACCGAACGGCCGCAGGCAGGCGTACACGACGTACCTCGCCGACCTTGCCGTCGCAGGCAGTCATGCTGGGATCAAAGTTCAGCAGAGTGTTGTTGCACATCAGCTGCACAAGGCCAAGGGAAAGAGACAACCGCGTGAGCGCATGGGGAGAAGAAAACAATGCACGAGGGGCGACGCACCTGGTAGACCGAGCAGGTGGCCGCAGCGCCGGGCGGGGCATCGGCCGCGCCAACGTGGGCACCATTGCACGTCAACTGGTCGCACACGCACTGGTGAGCTGCGCCCTACGCAACAACAACGCGTAACAGGTGGCATGATGGCGTGTGGAATGAGGCAGACGTACGTCACGCAGGACACACCCGCCCTTGGCCAGCTTGGGGATGGGTCCACTCGCGCAGTTTACCTGTGGCCCCCGGAGACAACGGTCAGCTCTGCCGCCTGCGGCCGTCGCCTTTGCCAGCTACGTACCTTGTTGACGGTGCATCCGGCCAAGCTGCCGTTGTAGGTCTGTGGGTTGACGTTCACTCCCTCGCACGCCATCTGCACAATAAACAAAAGTAAAGATGAGCAACGCAAGAAGGAGATAGAATGCAAGAAGGGGGAAGGGGGTGCCTGGGCAATGGAGCACGCGTAGGTGGAGTCGCACGCCGGGTGGGACACGCCGAAGGGTTCGCTGCAGCGGCCCGTAGAGCTGATGGGAGCTCTCTTCGTGCTCTTCCTTGCCTTGGCGCTCGGGTGGAAGATGCGTTCTACGAGGAAGGGCGAATCGTTTCCTGGCGCTGCCTCTTCTTCATCTCCTTTATCTTGTGTAGAGGATGACGAATCGGCGGCCCATTTTTTCTGTCGCGCAGAGAGGAAGCGATCGCACATCTCGAAGAAGGTGGTGAGGTGCTGCCCCATCTTCTCGGTGCCCTCCTCCACGATCTGGCTCACCGGCACGCTGTTGCCCCACCAGCCTTCGAAGCCCTCCGCCGACGGTGCCGAGATCAGCAAGATCAGCGCAAGCAGCGGCACCAGGGCCAGGCCGACCCTCCGCGCCACATCTGACCTCCCTCCAACCATCTTGCGAAGCGCGCCAGCAGAGATCAAGAGCCTTGCTCTTCTCTGTCTGCTCTCTTCGTCACGTTGAGTCGGGCATTTGTTTTGTTGCATTCCCCAAATTCCAAAATAATCAGCATCTCCGGACCAATGGCAGAAATTCTTGGCAAGGATCACTGCGCTGATGGATCACTGGCCGCGGCCGGGAGCGTAGTGGATGGTGGCCCACTTGCCGTCGACCAGCCACTGCGCGTCCTTCTTGGCCACGGCCTCGGCCTGGCCGGGAGCCATGCCCACAGCGACCTCCGACTTCAATACCCTGTATGGATGGAGCGGGTCAGGTGATTGCCGATCGGTTTGTTGGCAGTACGTAGGGCGACAGGGAGGGGGGGGGGGGAAGCGGTACCGAAGGGCGACGACGTGAGTTGGGAAGTAGGAGGTGAGCGAGGCGAAGGAGGTGGTGTGCGGGTAGTAGTAGTCGCCCACCAGCCGTCGGTAGTTGGCGTCGCCTTTGACAAAGGCCATGCGGCTCTGGTGCAGGTCGTGGTACAGATCGGGGAACTGGGCCTCCAGCCGATCGAAGAACAGGGCCGAGTTCCAGAACCGATGGGGTCGCAGCTTCCACTGGCCGGCTTCGATGAAGTGGCGCCACTTCTGCGCCATACCCGCCAAGTCGGCAGCTCTGGGCTCATCCGAGTTCTGCGTGTGCGCCGTGTGCGTGTGCGGTGGTACGTGTGCGTGCGGTGTGTCAGGTACACGCGCCGTCAACGTACACAAGTGAGGTGATCCTGCATACCTTGGCCGCCTCTTCCAGGGAATCGATGAGCTGGTAGATGTCCTTGGGCATGGCGTCCGACACGAACATGGGATCCCTCTGTGTGCCGCGGGCATGACCACACAGTGTGAGCACAGGGCAGCACCAGCGTAAAAGGGAGGCTTGCGGCGGCTGGCACCTACCTTGGTGTGCAGGTGCGCTTCGGCGCCGAGGAGCTCGGTGAGCGCGTGCGCAAAGCACAGATCACTGAAGAGCTCGAGCCCGCTGTTGTCCAAAATGATGTCGACGCGCTTCCTCTCCTTCGCATCCCGAAGCTGCAGCAGGTGCCGCAGCACTTGCGGCGATTCGTCCACGAGCAGGTACTTCATCTCCTCGGCCGCCGCTCCCGCCTCGTCGTCCCCCGCACTGTCCCCTGTTGTGTGTCTACTGATGAGTACCGGACCGCCGCCGACGCAATGGTTAAGGTGGCGGTCTCGCTTTACCCTTGCTCAGCTTTTGATGGACGAGCGCCAGTGGGTCCTCGGAGACCGAGAACAGTGAAAGGTCGGCCTTGTTGCCCCAAAGCGAGCGCAGCACGAACAGCTCGACCGCTTCCTCGACCACGCCTGAATCGAGCAAGCACGCCGGGTGAGTACTGGTTCCATTCCTCACAGGTTTGGCAACGATTGGTGGGGAGGGGGCATACTGGCATCGGACTGCGCGCGCTGGAGGACATCGACAAGGGCGAGCGCGATGCTCTTCATGACGTGCAGCGACTCGGTGATGCCGTCGAGCTTGGTGCGCGAGAAAACATCATACTTGTTCAAAAAGTACTGACTCTCCTGCAGCATGCGTCTGCACACCGACACACGACGCCACACCGCTGATGGTCAGTCTGTCGTGCAGCCATAGAGGTGAAGAAGAGGAATCGGGTACTATCCGTACCGGTAGTAGTACGCCTCGAGCCAGTAGAACGGGAGCTCGTCCCATCGCTTGCCCTCGTGCTCCCGCATGTACTCCCTCCACTCCTCTGTGCACGCGAGGCCCACGGTTGTGTTTCGGGCGCACGCGTGAGGAGGTGAGCAGCAAAAAAGATGGGCACGTGCACGCACCAATGTCCTCACACGCGGTGCGCTCCTCTTCGCTGCTCGCTTGAATCGGCTTAATCACCCTGCCAGCCGATCAAATATGAGCGAACGCCAAGTGGTGGAAGACGGAATCTGCACAACGCACCCCGCATTTTCAATCTCCTCTTTCAATTTGTGGAGATTTTCGATGGCAAGAGGCGGCAGGTGTTGGGCACCAGCGCGGATGACGTCGCCCACGTATTGGGGCAGCCGCTTCTTGAATGTGAGATAGCCCCACGAGCTTTTGTCCGTCAAATCGATCAGCTTTGCTTCCGCCATTGTTTTTTAAATGTTTAATAAATTGGAAAAACAAAAACGTGTTTTATAAAATACGTTTCTAAAACGTTTAGCAGTTGCACAGCACACTGACCTTGCCGAAGCCGGTGCTGTTGTGGCTGGCCAGCACCATAGACAGCGTGAAGGGTTCAGATAACACCGGCATTGCTGGGTGGTTGTGTGCGGCACGTCAGTTCCAATGGTGGGGCCTACACTCACCTCGCCACAGAGAAGCCGCACGTACCCAGCTCCGGCAGCGCGTCCTGGGGGACCGAAAGCGAGTCCACGAATATGGAGTAGTCGTCGTGGTGTTCCAGCACCCATGCGCGATAGCCAGGAGAGCTGGGCGTACCGCTCACCAGCAGCGATTGGTCTGTCGTGTTATCATTGTGCGTGAGTATCTACTGCATAAATGCGAGGCGATTGGGGGGGGGGGGCAAGCACTGATGTCGCTGTTAGTAGCCACGGCTGCGCCCCACTGTTGGCTGCCCAGAAAGATCGCTGCGCGCTGGTGCGTCGCATTCGTTTGCAGATTCCACCCGTGCACAATCCCGGTCCTTTCCCTGACCTGACACGACGATGTTGTCAATAGCGATGAGGAAAAGCTGTTGCATTCTGTCCAGGAATGGCGAGTTGGGTATCAGGCGCTGGTACTGACCACTCACTGCAATGCTGCTGTTCGTCCAGTTGCCGGACTTGAGATCGTAGACTTTCATGTTCTGTGGCGTTGTATGCTGTTAGCTGCCCCACCACAGATCGTCCGCACTGAGGAAGGAGTAGACCTGGCCATACGCCGAGGCGGACACCCACTGAGCAGTACGGTCGTTCAAGTTGAGCGAGCTGACCTCACGCAGCTTCGCCTCTGTTGAGGGTTTCGGGCGTGGTGTAATACGAGATGAGCTCGGAGACAAACACCAAAAGCGCGAGGTAGGTAGCGGTACCAGCTGAGCGCCGAGGAGAGCCAAGACGAGGAGCAAGAGGAGAGGGACACTACGGGTCAGCAGCGTCATGTTCAGGCAAGGCGGCAAGGAGGCAAGACAACGCCAACTGTCGGGCATGAACTTAAAAGAGAAATGATTTTCTTTTCCTTGCTGACGTCATCAGCCAATCTGGGCCACAAAGATGAAGCTGGACGTGTTGTTCTGGGCGCTGATCGGCTTCTCCCAGCTTGCAACATGGTGCCCTACCACCGCACGATCTCCAATTTTATGCGCTTTCCGGTGGCGATCACACTTAACAACTGACTGTCGATTTAATTCATCTACCCCATGCAGGAACATCCACTTTGAGAACTGGGAGCACGGGTGGGGCAACCACAACGCCTTCTGGGCCAGAAGACTCCCTGCTGGCGTTCCCGCTGCTGTACACTGCCCCCCCCCCCCGCTCTACGCCGTCCGTCTTCTGGTGTCTAACGAAACACATCCTTCAATGGCACATCTGGGCGCTCAGGCCCTGACGCATCTGGGAACGCTGGCGTTCGTGGTCGCAGTGCTTCAGCTGACTCGCAAGCGCCTGTTCATGGCCCTGGGCCTGCTCCTCGGCCTCCCCTTCGTGTGGTGGGTCCTTTACCACTGCTGGGTGCCCTATCTCTTCAACTGCAACAGCCTCTGGCACCACGGCGGCAGCTACCGCCACTTTGACTTCACGGTATGCGCACCACCGCACACGACACACCGCACACACGTGGCGCGCACCACACGCACACACACGCACGCAAGGACTCACTGCGTGCGGAATGGCGTGCGTAGAGCATGGCGTGGAAGTCGGGCGTCGACTACGCGAAGCCCAAGGTCATGCTGCGGGCGTGGGCCAAGGAGTACCGCGACAGCATTCGCGTGGTGCCGCTCCTGCACGACTCGCCCTTCTTCGTCGACCTCGGCAGCATGCTGCTCACGACGCTGCTCGTCCTGGCCTACTACTACTCGCTCAAGGCCTTCGTGTGGCCGCGCGACGGCTGCGATGCCGACGAGGTGGTCGCCCAGCCGGTGGCCACCGACAAGCACGCGGACAAGAAGAAGCAAGAGGACAAGAAGAAGCAACAGAAGGAGAAGGTGGAGGAGAAGAAGCAGAACGCAGGAGTCCCCACCAAGAGCGGGAGCACCCCGAACAGCAGCAGCAGCAGGAAGCAGGGGGAGACGAAGAAGGGCGCAGCTGCCGGTGCGACTCCCTCGAAGAGCAGCAAGAAGAACAACTGAGCGATGCGGTGGTGAGTCCATTTTTTTTTTGTTTTGTTAAAAAATCCAACTAAACAAAATGAAAATGAACCCAAAGGTGGGTCTGGCTTGTGGGGCACACTACTCTTTGCTCTCCCTGACCCACACGCAGAACAGACAAAGAAATGGAGGAACTCACGGACGAGGAATTCGGAGGCGGTTTGGAGGGCCTCCCCGTCGAAATCCAACAGTTCATCATTACGCTGCTCGTGGGCCACAAGGGCGCCCTTTTCGCTGCCGGCCTCACGTGTCGCCTCTGGCACCTCCTCACCCTTGGTGTGTTCCCTCCCTCCTCTCGTCACCGGCTCGCTAATAACAATATATTATAAATATAATATAAATATGAGACTCGGAATTATTCGTTAATATCATTTTATTTGTGTATATTGGGGCAGAGGACATGGTGTGGCGCAAGTACGCCGTCGAGGAGTGGGGCGCCCTACTGCCTCACCACCACTCGCCACACGAGCAGCAGCGTCTAGGTACCACCACCCCCGCACCTTTGGTAGGACGACCTACGATAACGACATTCCTCTGAACAGATAACGACTGGCTCATGATGGCGTTCCGCCGCTGGCGCAACCCCGAAGCCGCCAAGGACGCCAAGGTACGGTGAAGGATGGAATCACCTCCTACCACTTGGGTGTTACACCCCCGACATCTCGGCTCATCTTTTCCTACCACGACACCACAGGAGCACACCACCCGGCGTGACTGGGTGCGCGAGACGGTGACGGAGTTGGCCACCACTGCTAAGTTGCCCGTCGCGAGTACGGAGCTAAAACCACACGCCCACACGACACACGACACACGCCACACGCCACACGCCCACACGACACACACGGCACACGACTAACGGCCGCACGCACGACGCCCCAGGAATTCACACGTGTGTGAGGCGCGGTCTGAAGAAGCCCATCGAGGAATGGACGGCCACCGGCAAACTTGTGTCCTCGCTGCTCGTAGCCGCCTGCGACACCGCGGTGCCGACGGAGATCCTCAAGCTGCTCCTCGCCGCGCGTCCCCATGACGATTTCTCCTGCCTGCACCCTCCCGGCTACGCCGACATGGACAACGGCACCGCGACCGTCCGCTCCCAATCTCTTTCCCCCTGCCTCCAATCAGATTCATTGTTTGATAAGCGTTGACCATCGTTTGATTTGTGATGTCGGTTCACTACAGATCCCGCTGCTGGCGGCGATCAAGGCCGACAACGCTGCGGCGGTCGACATGTTGCTCGAGGCCGGCGCGTCGATCTACTATCCGCTCCTGTACTCCCCGCTGCACTACGCCGTCTACAGCGGCACGCCCAAGGCCACGCTCGAGCGCATGATGCGATCCAACCCCTCCCGGACCTTGGTGGGCTTCAAGCCGCGGCCCGACCAGCGGATGGGCTTATGGGGCAACTGGAACCTGCACTTTGAGAAGAGCACGCCGCTGCTCGAGGCCTGCGCGTCGGGCAACCTCGACGCCATGGACGTGTTCTTGGCCTGGCGCGACCCCCATACTGGCGATCCTGTCCGTATCAACCACGTACGACCACATTGCCGTGCCACCGTCACCGTCACCGTCACCGTCACCATCACTGCCTTCATGACCACCGTGGAACAACTGAATCGACCGTGCGTCGTGTGTGTCGTGTGCGGTGTGCGGTGTGTGCGGCGTGGGGGGGGGGGACTGCAGCAAGTTGGTGATGACCTCCTGTTGTGGGTCGCTGTGGAGAGCCTCTTCAAGCACGTGCTCCCGCCCGAGACCGCGCCCGACCCGGCCAAGCAGGCGACGAGGAACGAGCGCCTGTGGGAGATGCTGCGCACGCTGCTCACCATGGGCGCCGACCCCAACCTCCAGGTACGTCGTTACCCCGCCGCTGCCGCGCAGTCTCCCACCATACCCTGTTGCACTCACGGCGGCCGTGGGCGACAGTTGGGCGGGCAAGTGCTGCTGGCGTGGGTCTTGCGGCAGCCGCTGTTTCTCCAGACCCAGGAATTCGTTGACAAGCTCATCGGGCTCCTTTTGGGTACACACACGCACGCACACACGCACACACACACGCACACGCACGCACGCACACACACGCACGCACGCACACACACACACACACGAAATGTCTCTCTCTCCCCTCCCCTCTCCCCTCACACACGCTCACTGGTGGGCATACAAACAGAGCACAAGGCGTTGGCGACCCAGCCGGAGAATAAGTCGGGTGACTCTCCGATGCACGTGGCCGCGCGCGAGGAGCGCCACCTCAACGCGATGCGGCTCCTGCTCCAGTCCGATATCAGTACGACCGCGGCACACACACAGTCACCACCCGCACCAGCTTCGTGTGTGTCGCTGACACGTTCTCTCTCTCTCTCTCTCTTGCAGACATCGACGTGCCGAACAAGCAGGGCCGCACGCCCGTCCACGAGGCGCTGCTCAAGGGCAAGCTCGAGATGGCGGCCTTGCTCGAGACCCACGGAGCCGACATGCAGCTGCCGGACGTATACGGTGTGACGCCGGAGCAGCTCAAAAGGCGACAGCAGGCCGGGGTGAGCGAGACCATTCCGGCGTTCGACATCTTCAGCCTCCCGCCCGTGCCCGTCACGGCTCTTCCCGTCGTCGCCGCGGGCTCGGCGCGGTCCAGGGCCGGGTCCTTCTCGGCCAATGTTGCCGATGACGGCGACGACGAGGCGTGGACCCGCGAGACCTTCACCTTCGGCTTTGGCGAAGACCCCGCATCCGCCGCCGCCGCCACGACCGCCACCTTTGGCGGCAGCCCGACCTTCTCGCTGCACCTCGCCCCACGTCAACGTCGAGTGGCCCGACTGCTCCGTTCGCCGTGCCGCCGTCGACGAGCGCGCCTGGAGGTACGTTGCCAACCACCGCCCGCTCGCCCGACCGTCCGCCCGGTCAGTGTTGATTGTGGGCTGGTGTGGTACAGGAGGAGGAGCGGACGTGGTCAAGCTGTCGTTCACGCCACCCTCGTTTGAAACAATCGCCGCCAGCGTGGTGCCCAAGCAGAAGAACCCCGACCAGCCCACCAAAACCGGGGGTTCGAAATCGACGCAACGTAAGGCCGCACCCCCCCCCCCCACCAATGCCCCACGCAACACTTTATGGGGACCCAACAGTCTAGTGACTCACACGACCTTGTGCACGCACGCAGAGGAAGGAAGAGGGTGATGCGATAGAGGGCCTGGTCACGCAGTTCAACTGGGCGGCCATGGGGATCAGCTCGAAGGACCCGAATCGGCTCAACCTGCCGCGCCTCGAGATGCCCGAGATCTGCCTCTTTCCGCCCGAGCCAGCGCCCGAGCTTGAGCCCGTGCTAGGTGCCCAGATCATGCATGACCTCGAGACCTTTGGCTTCGCCTTCGGCCGCAGTACCACCCCTGCGAGCTACAAGCTGGGCGTTGGGCCGACCACGAACGCGAACGCGAACGCGACGTCGTCGCCCGCTGCCGCCGCCGTTGTTGACCCAACGAACACGGCCGAGCCCGAGCCCGATGCCGTGAAGACCGAGACCAACGACGGACCAGCCACCCACGAGACCTTCAACTTTGGCTTCGCCTTGGGGGGGCATGAAGACGGGACCGCCAGCACCACGACGACGACCAGTAGCAGCCCTGCGATGTTCACGCTGGACATTGGGCCGACGACCGCGACGCCCGCCGCCGGCGCTGCGCCGTTGTTCGCCGCAGCAGCACCCGTCCCCTCCTCGGCGTCGAGCGCAAATGGCGGAGCCGAGCCATTCAAGCTGTCGTTCACGCCGCCCTCGTTCGAAACGATCCTCGCCAGCGTACCCAAGAAGAGTGCCGACACGAAAAAGCGACCCGTACGCTCCCTCCGCACACGCACCGCACAGCACACGCCACCGCACGCGCCACCGCACACGCGCCCGCGAAATAGATCTTGAGGGCGGGAGGCTCACGCGCCCTTATGGTGCGTGGTAACACGCAGAAGAAGAACAATAAGGACGAGGAGGAGGACCCCATCGCGGGCCTGACCAAGGCGTTCAACTGGGCGGCTCTGGGCATCACGCCCGACGACACGGTCGCCAAGCTGCAGCGCCGTTTGGACCAAAGGCCCCAAATGTCTGAGCCTTGGGCCGAGAAGAACGAGTAACGGGCAAACAAGTTTGAAATGCATTTCATTTTCGTTGTAATGTTTGGCCCCCGTCAGGTCACTGTTGGGCCGGGGTGGCGGCGGAGGTAAGGGCCAACGCGAGGGTGCGTTCGCGGATGACCAGCTCGAGCTCGCGCTCGCGCAGGAGCATGGCCTCCTCGCGCAGGTGGAGTCGGGCAAGCTGGTCCCGCTCGCGCTGCTCCAGCTCGCGTTCGCGCATCTCGACCCGCTCCTCGCGCAGCCGCAGCTCCTGCTCCTTCACCTGCAGCTGTTGATGTCGCAGCTGCTGCTCCCGCACCTCCGCTTCGCCGCCGCATCGCCCCGGCGCGGTCCTGCTCGTAGAGGGCCATCAGCCGCTCGAGCATACTCTCCACACGCCCCGCCGGCGCCATCGCCCACCGCCCATCG
>LQHA01000174.1:0-15778 GCA_001567625.1 Acanthamoeba polyphaga | reverse complement strand
GTGCGTGTGCGTGTGCGTGTGCGTGTGCGTGTGCGTGTGCGTGTGCGTACCTCGCGGATCAGGTGGAAAGGGCGGACTTTGGAGAGCAGGTTGGCGATCATGGAGGAGACGTGCACAAAGGGTCCCTTCTTGCCGATCATCAAACCGCTCGACAGGCCGAACGTGAGACTGAGCACCTTGGCCACGAGCGTCTTGAAGCTGAGCAGCCCTTTGAGCTTCACGCCAGAGAGAATGCACTTGATCTCCGGTATACCGCTTCCCTGCGGCCGCCCACAACAAATAAGAAAGAAAAGAAGAGAAAAGAAAAGAAACAAAGCTGTCAGCCAGACGGCCGTAGGTCGGGCGCTGTCAACAAAAGAAACAAAGAAGTGCGTCACCTGCGCGACTGGACTGAGCTGACAGGCCGCTATGGCCAAGGCGGTGAAGAAGAGCGTCGTTGAGCCCCACATGAACCAGTCCTCCCAGTAGTTGTGTGGCGCTCGCGCCAGATAGTAGCGCACTGCGAGCAGAGAGTGAATGGCACGTTTCGGTTAGTGCACCGCACACACGCACACACGCACACACAACACATGAGAAGAACGTACAGCGATGGCAGTAGATGATGGCCCAGTCCATCATGCCTCCGATGACGGCGGTGATGATGCCCAGCAGGAGGAGGTAGAGCCAGATGAAGGGCGTCGCGCCCAGGAACTCCTTCAGGTCTGCTATCAGACCATCGAAGCAGTTGAACTGGACCGGCCTACGATCGAGAGAAGAGCAGCACATGTCAGCCTCCACCAGGCACCGCACGACACACGCACCACCGCACACGCACACGCACACGCACCACCGCACGCACGCAACACCGCACACGCACACGCGCGACACGATGTGATGCATACTTCGTCTGTAGGGTGTTGGGATGGGACCGCTGATGCCTCCTCCGCCGCCGCCGCCCTCGTTCTCCTTCATCAGCTTCTCGAAGACGGCGTCGTCTTTGTCCTTCTTCTCGACGAACGAGGGCATGACGTTGTCGGCAAAGTCAAACTTGAACTCGTTCTCGAGCTCGTAGGCGCTCTTCTTGAGGTCGTCGATGTCTTCGAGCGTGACGCCGCCCACCCGCGCGGCGACTCGGTGTGTGTGCCGCCCGCCATGGCGCCCTCCATCACGCTGGAGGCGTCGACCCCCTCCGTCCCGGTCTCGTCATCTGAGATGTCTGAATCGAAATCTGACAGCGCTGCGTCGTCTTCCTCGCCCTCGGGGACCGCCACGCGAACGCGCTGCAGCTCCTCCACATCCTTGGTGCTGAGATTCGAATACGATCGTCCGCTCTCGTCGAGGAAGCCTCCATTGTCGTCCATCCCGGGCGCTGGCGATGGAGAGTACGTGTAGGAGTCCAGCTCTGTCGCAGAATCGTCCTCTCCCAGCACTCGCCCTCCATCGAGATTGGACAGCTCCTCGTGCAATCCCTTCATCGGTGTCGTCATTGATGTGGTCGTTGTGGTTGTTGCTGTTCCCTCTTGTGATGAAGATGGCGAAATCTCCCGTTCGAAATCGACATCATCTCTGGAGCCCATCATTCGACTCAGACCGCCTCTACCGATGGCCTCCTCGTTCTTCTTGTGGTGATGCTTGTCGGGTGTCGATGCTCTCTCGCCCAGAAACAGCAACGAGTTGGTCGAGAGCTGGCCGGTTGAGTGAGCCCCCTTGTGGAAGTGAACGATTCGTCGATGAATCGGTCGAGTAGCGGAAGTGGGCGAGGGAGATCTCGATGGCGGGGAGGAAGATCGCAGAGCAGAACGCAGATGCGGCTTCCCCAACGAGGGGGTGGGGGCGGGGCGGCACACGGAGGATGAGGTGGTGCCACCTCGTCATCTTCCATTTCGGGCCACCCCCATCGTGGCGCCATCCTTCGCGGGACCGGGGCACGTGGCGCCGCGTTCTCGCCTCCCCCCTCCCCCTCCGTTTCGTCATCCGCTTCGTCTTCGCTTTCGCTCTTTGCCCACGTCTGTGGTTGCTGCTGCTGCTCAAGTGGGACGACGGTGCCGCTGGTGGTGCGCTTGCGCTTGTCTTTGAGGCGCAGGTGTGGTGGCCCTTTGGCCACGTACGCCGCAAGCGGGCTGCGCAGCGGTTGGTCCATGAAGCAAAGGGGGAGAATGAGAGATAGAAGCAGAAAAAGGTGGAGCTCCCCAACAAGAAGGCGGAAGTGGCTGCATCCAGTTCACGGCTGTCGGAGCTCGTGTTTGTGGCGCCTGCCGTTCAACAAACACACATGATTGAAAAGAAAATGTCCGAAAATGCGATTTTAGTTAGCAAGACGTTCGCCCCTGTCGCGGCGTACTCCTCGCAGCACACGCCGGCCATGAGTGGGAGCTCTTAGGGCAGCTAAAGCAGTCTTGGCGGCTGCTCGCTGGGGACGCGCACTGACGCCAGGCTGCCCCCCAGAGCTGCTGCTGGTTGGGCGACACAGTCAACCTTCAACCTCACAACACAGTGCTAGTTGTTGTTAAGCTGTACCTGCGGGATCTATCAACGACGACACCCCGCTTGACTGTGTCGAGCGCCCTAGCTTGCGGATTTCGCCTGTCCTCCAGGGAGCGCACGAGCTTCTCTATCTTTTCCAACTGGTGCTGTAGGGCTAGGCGGAGGGTAGGCCAGCATTGTTCCTCGTGAGCAGGCATGCGGCCGCGTGGGGCTGTGAACTTGCACCCAAACTCGGCCCCGCCGCATGCCACCACCTTGGCGGAACACTCCACGTCCTCGTGGCGCTTCTTGTTGCCTGGAGCCACGCGAATGCCACAACCGAGACCACACACTGGGTGCCACGGGCCAGTGTTAGGACAGTAAATGGCCGCTAATCAGAGGCTGTGAGAATAGGCTAGGATGGCTGGCGTACAGGGCGCGCAGATGGCGCGGTGCTTGTGCAATGACTTGCGGGCGTAGCTGCCGCGGCAGGAGGGGCAGACGACACGCAGGTCATCAAGCCTGGTGGTCACAAAGCGCGGCGGGAGGGTGACGCGCCCCAAAGCCGTTGGCTGCCGGCACTGAGGGCACGACGAGCTTTTCATGAGCCAGGCGGCCAGACACTCACGGCAGAACATCTGTCGGCAGGCAGGTTCGACCACAGGGTCCACGAATGGCTCCTGGCAAATCGAACACACAAAGTCGCTGTCGATGGTGTCGCTCTCATACACGAATACCTGCGGGCAAAGGCCTTGGTAAGGAAGGAAACCAGCGAAAGCAGCCAAGAAGAGGCGCTGAGAGAAGAATCAAAACAAACAAATCAAATCAGATAGGAAAGAAGGGCAAGCGAACCGGCTTGGCCGAGGGCCTGCGGTAGGTTGCGAGGAACGAGGACATGGAGCAGAACCAGAACCAACAATGTGCTGCCCTTCGAGGATGGAGGAAACAGAAAAAGGAAATATTTGATTTGTTTGTTTTCTTCAGCATTTTCTTTTGGAGTCTTTTCTTTTTGCCTCTTGGCGAAGCACTGGCAGAGGCGTCCTGCGTCGGTGTTGAGGAACTGCCTCTGGCAGAGGTTTGGTGTCGCTCGACCTCAGCGCCTGGGACAGCTTTCCCTCCTCTGTACCACCACGTCTCACCTACACAATCCCACGTTCACACATGTGCCGCGCTTTCTCTAGGTGCGGCACTCACGCACTGCACACAAGCTCGGACTTGTCAGCGTAATGCTTGTCTCGCACTTGTCCCTTTGTTTGTGTGGGGCCGACACCACCCAGTTCTGCCCCAGCACCAGTTTCAGGGTGTCAAGGACTTTCTTTTCACCGAGGGACCAGAAGCCAACACATCATGCCCGCAGGTCCACCACCCTTCACACGCACGACACGACACGACACGACACGACACACACAAGAACACGACACGACACATGACACGACACACGACACGACACGACACACGCACTGACACGACGCACACGGCGATGAAGGAGGGCTCTTGTTTGGCCTGTGACGTTCAAAACGACGCAGGTCCACTGCTCTAACTACACTAACTACACGGACGGCTACTTGAGGAAGGCCTTGTGGAGGTCGTGCTGCTGGAGGTAGGCCTCGACTTCCTCGCCGCACAGCTCGGCCACTGACTCGCCTCGCTCCAGCAGCTCCCGCACCTGTGTGTCGTGTGTCGTGTGTCGTGTGTCGTGTGTCGTGTGTCGTGTGCCGTGAGTCTCGTGCGGTGCCGTGCTGCGTGTCGTGTCGTGTCGTGCTGGTGTCGTGTGGTACCTTGGTCGAGGAGAAGTTGAGCGTCTCGGTGAGCACGATATAGAGCAGGTGCGAGATGTCCTGGTGCATGCCCTGCTTGGCGCGCCGTCGCACAGAAGCCGCCACCATCTCCTTCAGCGGCGTTGTGTAGCCCGGCCGACCCACCGCCACCACTATGGCCATTCACCAGACATTAAGTCTCGTCCAGGCGTGTGCGGTGGTGCGTGTGCGTGTGCGGCCATGTATGGGGGTGTGTGCGCACCTGGTATCGTCTTGCTCCCGGCAGAGATGCCAAAGAGGAGGCCGCACCTGCGCGTTTGGAATCAATCAGCATCAACATGCCCCACACACAGAAACATTTTTCACAGGCGTGATGCAAGCGTACTTCTCAATCAGGTCCGCTCCGCCCAGGTACATGACCGTCACCTTCTCCTGCACGTGCTCTGCCACGTATTCGGCGTGGTACCGCGCCACTCTGTTCGTTGGCGTGTTGTAGTTGGTGTCGTGTGTGGTGTCAGGCTATGTGGGTAGCGTGGCAGAGCGTGGGAGGGGAAGGCGCACGAGGGGAAATTGATGAAGCCCCTGGCCTGCGCCTCGTACGACGACACTTCGATCCAGTCCGTCTGGTCGGCCATGATGCGGCACATCTCCACCCGGTGGTGTCCGCTGATCGGGTACGATCGCACGTCCGCCATCTACCCGCCAACCGTTAGCTTAGCGTGCGGTGATGCGGTGGTGCGGTGGTGGTGAGCAATGAGCACCTTGCCGGCGACGTAGTGGTCGTGCGAGGGCGAGATCCAGCCTACGACCACAGTGTAGTTGTGTTTCTCCTCGAGCCACCTCTTCGCCGCCTCAAACATCTGCCGTCATGACGAGATCCCGGCGTGTTCAGGTGTGGGGCCACAGGACGGTGTTGCCAACAGACCAACAACAGAGAACAACCACTGGGAGTGCGCACCTCGAAATGCATCATGTGAACGGGTGCGAACGACCTTAATTTTAAAAATAAAAATAAAAATAAAAGATTAAGGTCACGTGTAACGGGCAAATTCAAAAGGAAACAAAAAAAACAAAACAAAAAGGCAGAGAAAGGTGTACCCGGTGGCGACGAGGGCGACGAAACGGTGGTCTGGCCGCACTTTCTTCGCGGCTGCTATGTTGGCTCGCAGCTTGCCCAACGGTATCCGTTCCAGTTCTTGTGGCGCTGCTCGTGCGGGTACCTCCATCTCTTGCTCTCGTGATAAAATTATAAGTAAAATGCAAACCTTCTTTTCTAGTGTTACTGCCTTTTTTCCCGAATCCCATTCGGCGAAACCAGAGAAGGAAAAAATAGGCGTAAAAAAGGACAAAAAATAATTGATAAAGAAAGAAAAGAAATGGAGCAAGACGAGGGAGTGATCCCCCTGGCCAAGCTGGTGGCCAACATGGCGGCGGCAAAGCAGGCTCGCCCCACTCACCCACACCGCTTCGTGGTCCTCCTGTCCACTGGGCACGCATTCTTTCCTCCTTGGACCCATTCCAGTTCACTCTCCTCTCTAACATTCCTTCACCTCCACAAAGGTCCTTCGCCCCCGTGCACAAGATGCACATTCACGTACGCACACGACACGACACACCGCACACGCACACTCGCGACATGCTCACACGCATTGGAATCCCAGATATTTGAGGCGGCGAAGGAGTGGCTGGAGAGCAAGCACGGGTTTACGGTGGTCGGCGGCTTGATGTCGCCCTCTCACGACAACTACGTCTTGGCCAAGGTGCGCCTTGTGGTGCGTATGTGCGTGGGTGAGGCCTCAGAGCTAACAGATGGCTGCATCCAGCTCGAGTGTGCGCGATCGCCTCCGATCAACGCGGCTCATCGCGTGGCCATGTGTCGTGCTGGGTTGGCGAGTTCGTCGTGGGTCGACGTTTCATCGTGGGAAGCCACCACCGACCTGGGATTCCTCGACTTTCCCGAGTACGCTGTGTGTCAACAGCGCTTCGTTTCGTTCTTCGATCGTTAACCACCAGCGCTGCCATTCCCGCCTTCCCCAGCGTGATGCAATTCCACCACGACTACCTCCAGGAGCACTTGAGTGAACACGCGGGGGACATCACGCTGATGTACCTGGGCGGAGCTGATCTAATCGAAAGGCACCGCACACATCCGCAGGCAGCACAACACACACGACACACACGACACACACGAAACACATGGCGCACATGTTACTTACGCACGACACAACACATAAAAAAGCATAGATGTGGGCCCGTGTTTGGGGTCGAGCTCGACGGCGGGAAGCTGGCGCCGGTGGTAGCGGTGGGCCGGCCGGGCTACACGGAGGCGCTGCGCACCATGGTCCAGTCCAGTATCCGGTATGCCGAGAAGCACGGCCTGCCCGCCACCAGAGACATGCTCTACATCGTATCCAACGAGACCCTGGCCTTCTCGTCAACCAAGGCACGTCGCCTGCCGTGTTGCTGTTGCTCGAATCGATGGGCTGACACGACACGACACACAGGTGCGGGAGCTGCTGGAGCGAGGCGAGTCGGTGGCCGAGCTGTGCGGCGAGGAGGTCGAGGCCTATCTCCAGCAGCACGACCTCCACAAGGCCTTCCTCAAGTAGCCGTCCGTGTAGTTAACTTGTACCCTTTAAATGTTGAGCTTTATAAATAGTGTGGTGTGTGAGCGTATCAGGGCACCAGGTACTTTCGTTGCCACTCTCCTGCAGGCACGTCGGTGGCGACGGCGTCCTGGTCGCCGTCGCTGGGTGTGGTCGCGACGCCGAGCGTGCGATAGTACAGCGTGCGCTGCGTCCAGCCGGCCCGGGTGTCCAGGAACTCGATCGTGTCCGGCACCAGTCGAAACCCGCCCCACGCCTGCCCGACCCAGCCCGCGCACCACATCGCGCGAGATCTTAGTTAGCAACACCAACTGCGCGCACAGCAGATGAAACCCTCGGGGGCAGGCGTACGGCAGGCAGCGGCACGTCCTGCGGCGAGAGCATGTAGCGGTCCATCATTCCCTGCAGGTACTCTGCTCGCTCCTGTGCGTGTGTGTGTGTGTGTGCGTGTGCGTGTGTGGTGCGTGTGCGTGCGTATGTGCGTGTGTGCGTGTGCGTGGTGGTGCGTGCGGTGGTGTTAGTGTGTCCAGGAGCGCGGAGCTGAATGATCACTCGTGAGAGGCCCAGGTAACCTGGTGGGAGGGCTCGTCGTTGCTTTGATTGAAGGGGTGGTCCTGGCCCTGGCTCAGGGCATAGAAACAGATCTGCTCCACTCGCGAGCAGAGCCTAAAGAGCATTTCCGTCTCGCATTTCGTCACCTGGCGAACTCCATATGTCAGGCGCACGCACACGCACACACGCACACACGCGCACACGCACTCGCACACGCACAGGACCTTGTGCACGACGCCGGTGATGCGGACTTGGCGCAAGGTCTCGGGCCAGCGGAAGAGGATGGCGGCCTTGGGGTTCTCCTCAATCTGCCGCGCCTTGGGTCCGTCGTAGTTGGAGCAGAACACGAACCCTTGCTCGTCCCACATGTGGCACGTCACGTTCCTGTCAGGTTAACCACACAGGGCCGTGAGCGCTCACCCTCAGCCTTCGGTTGGCAAAGGAAGGGGTTGTTGCCTGGACTGTGGTTGGCCATCAGCACCGCACGTGCTGAGGATCATGTTGTGCGCCCACGGGTTTGCTGCCGCGACCCCAAGTGAGCGTTGGTGGTGCCTCAGAAGTGTGGTTTTATTCGCTTATCATTTATTTCTTTACTTATTGAATTGTTGGTGCTGCCGTACGTGTGGCCAGAGCTTCGTCGTACCACTCGCGCCACATCTTCCACGGCGCGAGCGCCACACGTTCGCTCCCCTCCATCTTGTTGGGAATTTAAATTTAAATTGAAGATGTCTTTTCCTTTAGAATTTCCATTCTTCTCTTGGGGGCCTTGGCAACCTGATATCCCACCGAGCCAACGATCCCAACCAATCGAAATTTCGTTTTTCAGAACAGGACAAAAGCCGGTAACGTGAAGCCTAAACGAGATGAAGGTGTCACTCTTTGTCTTGTCGCGTGTTGGTCCGAGGTCTTCCGCGTCCGCTTCTTCCTCCGCTCCGCACAACACCGACTGACAGCCCCAAACCTCCGGACTGCGACCTTTTTTTCTTCACCCTCACCCCACCACTTCACCACCACCCTCGTAGGCACCCATCTATACGGCCCTCGTATAGATCTTTCTCTCACCCGAAAAACAACTCTCTTGGTTCGTACCCGCCGGCCCAAGTTACAAAACGGCTGCAATAATACATAAAATCAAACTAAACAATAAAGGCGACCCATATCGGACAAGACTCGAGTGTCGCGCATCTCTTCACTCTTGTTCCCGACCCAATCCAGCCTTCATAATCGATCACGGCCGTTACTAATCTTTTTTTTTGTTATTATTAATTTTTTTTTTCGGTCGACGCCTGTCACTACAGGAGACATGAAGGTCGTCGGACTCGCGGTGGCGTTGGTGGCGGTGCTGGTGGTGATGAGCTGCCTGGCCCCCCACTCTGGTGCTGAGGCCCAGAGCACCAGCTGGGACTTCCTGCTGCTCGTCCAGCAGTGGGGTCCGGGCGTGTGCGCCACCTCGCGCGGCAAGCAGTGCGTCATCCCGTCCTACGTGCGCTACTGGACCCTCCACGGCATGTGGCCCAACAACTTCGACGGCTCGTACGTTCCTTCTCCCATCTCATTCACCCCCCCGCAAGATTAAATTCTTCTTATTTTTCGTTCTCAGTCAAAGAAATCGCCCATTTTTCTTATTGGCTCGTCATTATTCCTAATTCATTTGGGAGTTTTTTATTTATTTTATTTTTGTTTTTTTTGTTTTGAGCTAAACGTGTGTGGGTGGAATACGTAGGTACCCCTCGAACTGTCCCGATTCGGAGTCGTTCAACATGCAGAGGCTCGAGCCCATCCGCAAGAGCCTGACCGCCTACTGGCCCACCCTGTACCCCAGCAACACCCTCGAGAGCTTCTGGGAGCACGAGTTCGAGAAGCACGGCACCTGCGCTGCTTCGGACCCCACCCTCGCGACCGGTACCGGTCCCTTCCAAGCAAGCTCTCGATCAGCCCTTTGTTGTGTTGGTCGTCATTGCTCACGTTCCACCACCCACCACTCTGGCAGAGCTGGCCTATTTCAACGCCACCCTGACGGCCCGCGCCACCTTCGATATTTCCGTCGCCTTCTCCAAGGCCGGCATCCAGCCCTCGTCCAACAAAGCCTACTCGGTACCCACCACAACTGTGCACGACACACAACACACGCGCACCGCACGACACGCGCAGAATGCTGATTTTCTTTTTCTTTTTCTTTTTCTTTTTTGATGTTTTCAGATCGACACGATCAGCAAAGCGATCCAGTCGGCCTACGGTGGTGTGCCCCTCGTGCAGTGCTCGCGCGAGAGCCGCCGCGTCCGTGGCCCCGAGGCCCTGACCTCGATCGGCTTCTGCATCTCGTCGAGCCTCACCATCATCGACTGCCCCACCAACATCATCCAGAAGGAGGGCTGCCACAACTACGACGATGGCGTCTACTTCCTGCCCTTCTAAAAGCGTGTTTGATGGCTCCAAACCAAACAACACACGCACACGACACACTCGATGAAGGCTTCAAACGCGCACGCAACGCATACCCAACATGATTGATGCGTTCTCGCTGCCGCTCTTGGAGGAAGTCAGTGGTGTGTTGTATGTGAAGGGGTGTTGTCCTGCCTGTTATGTAGCAATAGAGTGTAATTTTTGTCGCCTCACCGCAACAGCTAAACAGTTTGGGCCTGCACCAGTTGGAGGCAGGTGCGGTGCATCTGGTTGTAGTTGAGCACCGTGCCGCCCGAGTGCCGACCAACGGTGATGGCCTCCCACCCGCCCGACGAGCGGTGGAGGCAGCACATGATCACCGCTGACGAGGCGCCCGCGCTGCTGATGGCGTACTGGCACAGCTGCTTGGTGGGGTGTCGCTCATCGTAGATCGTCACGCTCGGGTTTCTAAATAGGGACAGGTTGCCGCAGCCGTAGGCGCTAAGCGCGAAGAAGAGGCGGTCGATGTGCTTCGGCACGGCATCGAGCTGGATGCGCATGTTGTGGTGGCCTGACGTCGTTTGCATCACATCGCCCGAGTGGAGAATGCCAGCAGCCTTGCGCCTGCTGTAGTCCACCACGTCGACCAGGGTTTGGCCCTGGTAGCGGAGGCAGCTGCCATCGAGGTAGTCCTTATGAATGCCGGGGAACGTCCAGTTGAGCTCGAAGATGACCTTGTTGATGTCGCTGTTCTTGAACTCGTAGAGCAGCACCAACAGATGGAGGGTGGCACCTGGGCCCACGTGGTAGTCCGCCAGCGAGCGTGGGCGCGACTCCGGCGGAGCCTGCGTTGCAACCATGCAGGGGTGCGTGAGTTGCTGGAGCGTGTGGGGTGCGCGTGCGTGTGCGTGCGTACCAGCTCTTGGCCTTGAAACAGAAGCTTCTGTTTGCCAGGAACGACTCGTGTAGTGGTGAAGAGCTGGGTCTTGAGCTGGTCGATCGACATGTTAGCGTTGTAGGCCACCTGGTGCTCGTCTCCGTTGAGCATCACCACCTTGAGCACCTGGCCAAAGCCTGTGGCCGCAGCTGTGGTTGCCTGCTGCGACAGCTGAAGGGGCTCGTCGAGGGTGGGCGACGGGTACATCGAGGCGTACAGCTTTCGCAGGCCTTCCACCTCTTGCGGCGCGAGCTCGCACCCGGCGAGGCATGTAGCCGCCCCCTTGCCCTTGCCGAGGTGGTCAACAAGGCACTAATCGCATCAATGACAACAACAAGAAGAGGAGAAAGATTAGATTGTTTAAATCCTATCTTACTTGAACCGTGCGTTTGGGTGTACCCTGAGGCAGTGAAAGGGCGGGTGGTCACACTCGGTGGCCCAGCGGTGTGGGAACTCGTGGGAGAGCTTTGGCTTGCGGCAGTGGTGGCACTCCATGGGGTTTTTGCTTCGACTTCTTCTTTGCCGCCATTTTTCAGCAGTTTCGATGGATTGTGGGCTGGCAGATGAACCCGCCCCCACTCACGAACCCCCACCTCCCCAACTGCCCGCTAACGAGGAACCGCCCAAGATCGAAGAAGATGACATCGCTCCTTGCCCCAGCGCCGTGGTCATCCCCATAGCCGGCCCCGAAGGCGAGGCTGACGTCGACGGCGCTGAGATGCCCCTGGCGGAGTGGCGCGAGCCGGAGGACCTCAACACTCGCGACTACCAGCGCGACCACATACTGGTGTCTTTTCACGTGCTCTGCAGCCCGGAGGAGTTCAAGTCCGTCAACGTCGTTCTGGAGGAGAAGGGCAGCAAGCCCTGGCTCAGGCAGATGACGCTGTTGCCTGGCGGCTCTCACTGGGAGACCTCGATCACGGTGCGTCGGTCGGCCCTGTCGCGACTCGCCTACAAATTGCACTACGCGAGAAGGGCTTGGCCATCGCTCTTATGGGACTTCAAGTCGCGCGCCTACAACCTGCGAGCGGGCCACATCTACCACAAGGCCACACACTCTGCCGCGCCTAGCTACGGCGAATTCCTGCAGCACGCGTTCAACGCTGTGCCCGACGGCGAGCGGATCGACGCCCTCCTCGCGCTTCATCGCGACCTGAACACTCCGTTCTTCACCGACGCCAGGTACCACCCATTCCTGGAGCAGTTCAGTGCGGCGGGGCTTCACGGAACCAGCGACCCGGAGCAAGTGCTCTTCCTCGCGCTGCTCATCGGTACGCACCGGCTTGTGTTCGTGTATGAGTGCGTGCTGGGTCACTCACCTGTGTTGTGTGCAAAGCTCGTCTGTGTCAGCACTTGTTACGACAACGGGAGCTCGTGGCATTGCTCTTGCAGACTCTCTGGCGCCTGCCCGCACACGCACAGCTCCCGCCACACCTCCTGGACGTCGCGGTGAAGGCGTTTCGAGACCTGTTTCGGGCCGCAGTCGACATGCGTCAGCCCGTGATGAGCATCTTCATGTGGGCGCCGGCACTTGCGGCCAAGTTACCGCTGCTAGTCGACCAGATCGATCCCGACAAGGTGCGCGGCCGACCCGGTCGACTTCTGCGAGGCCATGCCCCTCGTTCGGAAGGCTCTGGTGGTGCCCGGAGTCGTCGACAAGTGTCGCCGACTTGGCGCGGTGCTCATCTTCGCGGCTCCCGACCTTCCTTGCCTGTGCTCGCTCTGGGATCTCGCGAGTGTGCTGCGAGGGCGCGGTCGACACAGCGACCAGCTGGCGGGCCTGTTCAAGGACCGAATGCGCCAACTCGCGAAGATTCCCCTGGGGGAGGTCGTCGCCGTGTACCGTAATCTCGACCGCGGTGCCCAGGCAGAGCTCGAGAGTGAGTTCGCCGACTTGGTTCTCAACCACCTGGCGAACCAGTCGCACTCGGAAGACCTGGTGCATCAAACAATCAAGTTCTCGCGGCTGTTGCCGCCACGTGGTGCCGAGAGGCTGAGCCAGAACCTCATGCGCTCCTCCACCCCAAGACACCGAGATCTCGTGCCGCTTCTCTTCGGGCCTCTCATCGTTCCTTCACTCGAACATGCGGGGCTTGATGCCGTCTGCACCGTCTGGCTCGACCTCTGCATCAAGTCGGTACCCAAGGAAAGTGCCCTGTCTGCGATCTTCAAGCAGGCCGCCGCCCTGCTGCAGCACCTTCACCCACAAGCCGACGCCACTGCCAGAATCCTGCGTTGGGTGGAGCTGTCCCTCTCCGATGTGCCCGTGCCCCAGCTGCTTCGTGGTCACAGCCACGCGGACGCGGCCGGTTCTGCCCGGCTCTCCGATCTGTACTGTTCCGTCGCGCGCTCGACCTTGCGCAGCTGCAACTACCCAGCGGCAATCGACTACGTCAACAAGGTGAACGGATCCGCATCTGAACCGCTGCACATCGCCAACCCGTACGCTCGCTTGCTCCTCCCTCTTTGCGATGCTATCGACCTATCTGGCAGTGGCCCAAGAACGTGCTTGTCATTGCTCTTTGGCTCATGATTGTGGTGCGGCGGTTCAGGGTGATGGAGCAGCTGATCCTCCACGTGCTGGCGGCTGTGCCCAAGCCATCGAGCGTTCTGGAGGTCGTCGAGAGCAGTGGGTTCTGGTACAAGGTCCTTGCGGCCACGGGCTTGGTCGAGAAAGCGCAACACCACCACCAGACCGAGGCCGTGCGGAGGGTCCTGGAGCAGTGGAACGCACAGTACAAGCTGGGCGACCTCACCATCGACTCGATCCGAGCGCTCAGGAAAGAGCGCGATCGTGCGCTGGTCGATCACCTCCGGGTGCTCCTCCCGGATGGGGGCTATGCGACCGAGAAGGACATCCAGGCCGCCCGCGCCCAGGTCGAAGATTTCAGTCGCCAGCTGATACTGCTCCAGCAGCTCGTCGAACAGTGCCGCCGCTTCGGCGCCATCGACGTCGAGCCCTACCAAGAGAAGCTTCGCGAGTGCAACGCCTCCTTCGGCACGTTCACCCTGGGCCAGCTAGCCACGGACAACCTGCTGGCACCGTTCTCCGCCCCTACGTACGCGGCTGCCCGCATCTTGGAGCGATGGGAGGGCTCGGCGACATTCCGCAACGTCGTGGCCACCTTCGTCGATGCGGGCAAGCGCGACCTCACCGTCGAGCAGGTCGCCGGCGGCCTGTACCCTGCCGCCGAGGCCAAGTACAAGCTCGAGTGCAAGAAGCTGGAGGAAGGGCTGGCGGACATTCTTGCCCAAGACACTCGTCAGCTTTGGGTCCACGTCGCGCTGGATCGAATCGAGGCCGAGGCGGCCATCATGCGCCAGGAGCTAGGCGTCAATCTCACCCCCGTGGTGATCGCCGCGCTCGGTCACCTGATCGCGCTTGAGGACAGGCAGCAACGCGTACGCCGCCTCATCGAAGTGTGGAAGCTGTTCGCGCCCGGCCAGTCCGATCCGCTCGAGGCCGAGATCGTGCGGGTGAGCCACAAGCAAGGCAGTGAGGACCTCCACAGTCTGCTCGATGTGCAGAAGGCCGGCACCGTACTCTGCGACATCCTCGCACCGGTCGCGCCAGAGCTGTGGGAACTGATCGCCGAGCTGGCCTCGTCCAAGGAGCTGGTGGGATTCGTCCGCGATCGGATGACAGAGGACTTCCGCAACCTCATCGACGCCGTCGAGGAGCACTCGGACCGCTTCATCCGCGAGGAGACCGTGTCGGGGCTCATCGACGTGCGCCGATTCCTGGGACACCTGCTAGAGCTGCCTGCACAGGGGCCGATCCGCGACTTCACCTCCCAGCTGTGCCGTCACCTCCAGACCATACCGCCGGCCGTCATGGAGCAGCTCACGGTGCGGCTCCGCGACTGCAACGCCAACGTGCACGGGCTCAAGCGGCTCTTCTCGAGCGTGGCCAACCGGGGCGAGCTTACGAAGCAGATCGTGCTCGAGGTACTCGCGCAGGGTCAGATGCGGTTCTTCATCGAACCGCCAGCGCAGGAGTGCCAGGTCGAGGTGACCATCGGCGAGCGGACGCTCGGCAACGCCGAGCTGCAGGATCTGCGCAGCCGAGCGCTGCTGATCGTCAACTCCGAGAGACACGCTCAGTCTAAGCCTGTCGGCCATGCCAGCGACCAAGCTCACGCCGATCAAGCAGTAACATCAGACGACGACGACGACGACGACGACCACGACGACGACCACGACGAGTCGCCGCCAGACACGCAGTTGCGGCAGCAGCTGCGCGCCTTCATCGACCTCGTGGAGCTGGCGCAGGAAATCTCGGCGTTGGCCTCCGATCTGTGCTTGCAGGGCCACTTCAACTTTGCCCGATTCCGCTTCTCCCCGGACAGGGCCGATCACGCCGGCCTCGACTCGATCAAACAGCGCCTGTCGGACGGTCTCGCCGAGTGGAGGGACCTGCTCGACCAGACCCGGCGGTCGTGCTACTATATGTGTTTCTTCTTCGCACACCAGCTCCGCGTGCTCGACGAGTGCTTCTCTCAGCCGAACCCCGCGCCGGACGCGCTGCAGGAGTTCTTCCACCTTCTGCGCTTCATCGATCCCTCGATCCCGTGCACCAAGAAGCTCTGCTGCGGCCGCTACACCGCTGGTTCGACCATTCGCGAGCGGCTCAACCAGCTTGCCGAGGAGCTCCGTCGGCTCTTTGCCGATCGCGCTCCTGCGCCCAAGACGCTGCTCAGCAAGAGCTCCGCCATGGGCGCCTCCTCGGCCACACTCCTCGGCGACTGTGAGGTGCAGCCAGGCCGGCTGTTCCTCGCCACCACTCAGAAGGCCCACATGCTGCACGTCGTGACGTCGCTCTACCTCAGCTCCGGAGCCTACCCGTGGCCCTCGCACCTGCTCTTCTGCACGGCCGAGACCCAGTGGGAGGAGCTGCACCTGCTGCTCATGCGCTGCTTCTTCGCCGCGGAATCGAACAAGTTTGGCGAGGGCCTCTTCTGCATCGCCAACATCGAGGCCCTGGACTTTGGGCTCCAGAGCCAGCTGGTAGACGCCATGCACGAGCTCTCTCGCGAAGCATCTGCGTCGTCGTCGTCGTCGTCGTCGTCGTCGTCGTCGTCGTCGTCGTCGTCGTCGTCGTC
>LQHA01000173.1:0-15809 GCA_001567625.1 Acanthamoeba polyphaga | reverse complement strand
GGAAGATGGGCTGCGAGCCCCCCATCAGGCGGGCATGAACGGCAGCGGGAACTGGAGGAGCAGCGGCAGCGACGACTGCGTGTTGATGCGCGGCGCCACGCCCGTGGGGGTCTTCAGCGCCGGCTGCTTGACGCCCGGGTGCTTGAGCTTGACGTGCATCTTGAGTGCGCCCTCGCTGCCGTAGGACTTAGTGCAGTTGGGCATCTCGCACTTGTACTTGCGCTCGATCTCGGCCGCGGTCCTGCGCTTGCGCTTCTTGGCCGGGCGGCCAGACAGGCGGCAACCGCGGCGGCAATCTTGTCGGCCTCCTCCTGAGACTCGGTGTCTTCGGGCTGCTTCCGCTTGAGATTGGCGGAGTCGCCCACAGCCGAGGGCGAGGCGGGCGATACCGGGACCGTCGCACTGGCCGGTGTCGACGCAGTGGGGTCCGTGGTGGGCGACGCAAGGCCCGGGGCTAGATCTAGAATCGGGAAAGCTTCTGGGGGGACAGGCGCTTCGGAGGCGGGGCCATCGGCGGCAGAGGGCGCGCCGACCGACACGGGCGCTGTCGTCGCTGGGGCAAGGGACTGCTCACCGGCGGGGGCGGCGACGTCGGCGCTGGCACCAACCGAGGTGCTGGCGGGGCTCGAGCATCTGGGGCTGGTGGTGGGCGCTGTCGCCGCTCCCGACGGCTGGACACGGAGCGATGAGGGCGAGGAGGCGGATGAGAGCGGCGGCGTCGGCGAGCTGGTGCGGCTGGTAGAGGGCGGGTTGGGGAGGATCACACCGCACATCGAGGCCGTGGCCGCTACCACAGCCGCCGCGGCAGCCGTGGCGGAGACCGGCGGGGGCAAGAGACCCGGCACCGGTGGAGGCAGGACCGACGGCGGCTGGAGGCGGGGCATGATCATCGGATAGAGCATGCGCTGTTGCGTTAGCATAGGCTGGCCGTAGTTCGTGCGCTGCTGGAACTGCACGGCGCTGGCCAGAGACATCATCGACGGTCCGAGCGAGGCGGCCATCTTAGCCGCGGCGCTGACGTTGCTGGGAATTGGAGTCGAAGCCGGGGTCGTAGCGGCTGGGGAGGCAAGAAAGGCCGAGGTCGGTGCAGGCCCCGCGCTGATGAAGGCGGACGTGGGCGCGCCCTCGGCGGCGTCGATGGGCTCGGGCTTGACCTTGATGCTGGACTTGCTCTTCTTGGGCTTGCCCTTCGACTCTTTGGGCTTGGTTCCCGACTTGCTCGACGACTCGAGCCGTGGCTGCTTGTGGAACTCCTTGGTCGGGTGTTGCTTGTGGGACTCGTCCCGCTCTCGCTTCTTGCCGGCGCTGGGCTCCTTCTTCTCGACGATGACGGCCTCCCCGAGCTGCTGCTGGCCCTCCTTCTCCGCCCGCTTTTTCTCGTTGAGCTTCTGCTTCTTCTCGCGCTTGCGTCGCCGCTGCTCTTTCCTCTTCTCCTTCTCGGCGCGGCGCAGGGCCTTCTTCTTGGCCTTGTCCGCCTTCTTCTTGGCCGAGGCCTTGGAGCCCGACGACGTCTTGCGGGACTTGGTCGGCGGGTGGATGACGCTCATCGACGCGGAGGGCACCATGGTGAACCGGCGGACGGGCTGCTGGCGGAGGCCACAGGACTCCATCGTGATGCCCATACCGTTGAGAGCGCTGAGCGGGTTCATCTCGAGTAGGCTCGCTGCGTTCATGCTGTTGACCGAGGCCATGTCGACGTGCTGGTGCGGGCGCGAGAGGTGGCTGTGATGATGAAGGTGGTGATGCGAGTGGTGGTGATGGTGATGGTTCAGGCCGGGGACTGCGGTGTAGTTGCCCAGGTTGCCCATTTCCATCACGACCTCGTTCTCACCGAGAGCCTGCATGATGAACGGGTCAATGCTGCTGTCGCCGGGGCTCGAGAATAGGAACTCGCACGCGGGCGACGGCGAGCCCGACGGGTCAGACTCGTCGGCCGTCTCGAGAAGCTGAAGTTGGTTCTGCTTCGTCACGTAGTCAATCAAGATCTGGTACTGCTGCTGGCAATCCTGTTGGAACAGTGGTCAGAGATCCAGCCTTCTGTAGGAGAAAGAAAAAGTAGGGCACGTACCTCGGGGCTGTGAGTATTGCCGTCGAAGGACTTGGCAATCTCTTGCCAGTTGTGGCCGTAGAACTTGACCAGGTCGGTCAGCCGCAGCGTGTCCTCCTTGGTCCACCCCTCATCGTTCGCGCTGGTCTCGGTTGCGCCTTGCGAAGACGATGACGAAGAAGAGGCGGACGAGCACGACGTCTGTTGGTCCTCGCTCTCGGGTCCGCTCTCCTCGTCTCCCACCAACGGCTGGTGGTAGAAGAGACTGGTCGGACAGGTCGTGGACGAAGAGGCCGATGCGAGCTGGCTGCCGCCGCTACGTCGGATCTCGGGCGGTGAGGGCATGAGCGAGTGGGACTCCATGCCGAACCCCTCCGAGAGCAGGTCCTCCGAGCCTGTGAAGAACTCGGTGATGTCCATCGTGTGGTCCTCGAAGCCGAAGAAAGTGGCGTCCGAGGATGAGAGGAGACTCATCTCGGGGTAGGTCGAATCGATGAATTGAAAGGGGATGTGTGTGATGTGTGTGATGAAGGCCTCAGGGCCGAAGAGCAGGGCGAGTCGTCGTCTTGAGGTTCTTGTTCGCGAACGGGACGAGGTCTGCTCGATTAAGAGTGGCGGAAGGTAACGAGTGCGTTCAAAGAAGATGAACAACAAAAGAAGAGGGCAAAAGAAGAAGTAAGAACAATAACTAAGCGATGTGGATGATGATGAAGTAGTGGAGAGGAGAAGTCGATTTGGGGTCGTGAGAAGAAAAGGGAGGAGGATGTGAAGTGAGGCGAGCGGGCTGATGTCGAAGAGCTGTCCAAAGAGAGAGATGTAGTAGAACTGGTCGCTCTGGTCGAGAGTCCAGAAGATGGAAGGACTCACAAGCAGGGTAGTCGAGACGTACACACAGCACTCTCTCGCCTAGCTCACTCACGCACTCAACGAAAAGAGAAGACCCCATGCCCCAGAACCGCGCCAAAGGAACAACCGCGGTTCGCGGCTGCCCAAAAAAGGAGTGACCCTAAAAAGGACAGTCCTTTGATTTCCGGGAGAAGAGAAATCAAACCATTGGTCGGCCCATACCTGTTGCCTCGCGCATGATCGCCATGGGGAGAGCGCCCAGCACTGTCGAGGGCAGGGCCACGCGCGTGGGCCGAGGAAGGTAGGCGGGCGCGTAGTGGGCTTCGTGGACCATCCCTGCACGGCAGCGCAACGCCAGATCAAAGCGAGCACCCAACGCCAGAATGGATAAAGGGACAGATGGGTGAGGCCAAGCCAAGGAAGGTAACGCACATGCCCCGCAGGAGCAGTGCAACAAGCTCAGTGAAGGGAAGAAAGGAAGAAAAGAGAATAAAATAAACTATGTTAATAATAAATAAACTAGATGACCGACTGTACAAACACGCCTTGTACTTTTCTCTGTCCGCTCCTCAAATAATATCTGCAAATAAAAACAAAATATTAGGAATAAATAAATAAATAATAGCACTATCAAAATAAGGGGCACCTCACTCAGTTCGCCGGTGCGGGGTTGCCAGCGTAGAGGCTGATGGCGAACACGGACGTGATGCAGTGCATCGATTTGTTCTCCCAGCGGTACGAATAGCTCACTGCACGGAGCAACGAGCGGAGAGGGCCGTGAGCAACTTAAGCAACGGCACAAGAGCAAGGAGGAGAGAGGTGTACGATCGTTTGCGCTGTCCCAGTAGCACGAGCTGGCCTCATGGAAGCCGGCACCCTTCTTCTGCATGATTACGCACGTCACTGCGGCGGAAGCAGGACAAGGTGAGCCTTGACAAGAAAGCAAAGAGAGAAGACACTCGGCTCGACCGAGGAGGTTCTCTGCACGCAACAAGGAGTGCCGAATGGCCGCAGTGACGCAGGAAGCAAAGAGCAGCGAGGACCAAGGTACCAATGAACTTGTAGGGCTTCTTGAGTGCACTGAGGTTTCTGATGCAAGTGTCCATGATCTCCTTTGTCCACTTGGAGATGTCGGCGTAGACGAACTGGTGACCAGCAAGCGTCTCCTCGGTCGCCTTCAATGCACGCTAACAGATTAATCATTTTATAAAATCTCTCGCGAGGGGATTGAGCGCGTCGAACCTCCTTCATTATCGAGTTTACCTCGTCTGCGCCCAATCTCGCCTATTGATTGAAATTTGGAGATGAGCAAAACAGCAAATGGAAGAAGATCCATAAGGCAAGGCTACCTCTGCCATGATTGTGCTGCCTCTTCGATCAATTTTGTTGATTTGCCCTGTGTTTTGGGGCACCAAAAGAAAAACGCAAAGAAATGTAAGCTGCAACTTTCGCGCACCTTGGTTATGTTCCGTAAATGTTCCAACTCGTCCATAAAAGCTCCCCATCAAGGTTCCTACTGGCGGGAAACTGCTTTTCCGGAGTAATTTCCATAGCTGAGTTGTTTGCTTGAACTGTTGGCGGCAGTCCGTTTCTTCTCGCTACGAAGGAAGGGAGTGCGAACCACCTCGCCAACTGTGCCCCGATATCGCTGTTGATTTCCGCGCCACCACCCACAATGGACAAGAACGTTCACATCTACCGGAGCCCGTACCCGGCAGTACAGCTGCCCAATGTGCCCTACCACAAGTTCCTGCTGGACCGTATGGCGCAGCACGACCAGTCCAAGCCGGCCCTGGTGGACTCGGTCACCGGCCGCACCTTGACCTACGGCGCCCTGCGGTCCGGTATTGAGGCCTTCGGTGCTTGGCTGCTGCGCCGAGGCTTCGGCAAGGGCCAAACCCTCGCCCTCATTTCCTACAACCTCCCCGAGTACGCTATTGTCTTCCACGTACGCCCTCCAATATCTCTTATTGTATTTAGTTCTATTTATTATAAATTATAACTAAATAGCCTTTGTTATAGAAATAATTTCTATAACAAAGGCTATTTGAATACTTTTTTAAAAGAGAAAGCTGGTGCTGACGCTTGGTGTGTTTGGCAGGGAGTTGTTTCTACCGGCGGCACGCTGACGACGGTCAACCCGCACTACACGGCGGAGGAGATGCAGAAGCAGCTGACGCACTCCAACGCCTCGATCATCTTTACGATCGAGGAGGACTTGGGTTCGTACCGCCTGTGCCTGGTGTGGTGCTGAGGGTCACCTCTCAACCATGATCGCCCACGTGCAGAAAAGGTCAAGAAGGCGGCCGAGGGCAGGCCCATAATCTTGTTCTCTACGAAGCAGACCGAGGTGGCCGGCACTATCCCCTTCCGTGAGACTATGCAGCCACCCACCGAGCAGGACCTCCAGAGGCTCAACCAGGTAATCCCATCGTCAGGTCTACCCAGACTTGAGTGTGCATGGTGGCAGCAACTCACCGCAACGGATTGCGCTCAGGTGGTGATCGACCCGGAGAACGACGTGGCTGCTCTGCCGTACTCGTCTGGCACCACGGGTCTCCCCAAGGGAGTCATGCTCACCCACCGCAACCTGACGGCCAACGTCCTGCAGAGCGTGGCCGCCGAGGGCGCGCTTCACACGTCCGCCGTGCTTGTCGCTGTGCTGCCCATGTACCATATCTACGGCATGCAGTGCATCATGAACTGCGGTCTCTACCACGGCGTCACGCTGGTCACCATGCCCAAGTACCAACTGAAGGACTTCCTTCACGTGTGCCAACGTACGCAGCGTGTTCTATTGTTGATTGATTGATCGCTCACTCACGGTTGCCCGTTTTCTCAGACTATGGCGTTACGCGGGCCTACTTGGTGCCGCCCATCATTCTCCAGCTGACCAAGGACCCGCTCGTTGCGCAGTACGACCTGTCCAAGCTGCGTGTCATCAACTCTGGCGCTGCCCCCTTGGGGCCGGAGCTGCAGGCCGAGTGCCAGGCGAAGCTCAACGTGATCGTCAAGCAGGGCTACGGTCTCACCGAGACCAGCCCCACCACGCACGTCACTCCTGACGACCCCAAGACCATCAAGGTACCCACATCTACTCCACTTCTTTGCCTGTGCTCCTCATGTACTCACCCTGGAACACTCACACGCTGCGCAGCCCGCCTCGATCGGACCTCTCCTCAGCAACACCGAGCTTCGGCTGGTCGACACTGCCACTGGTACTCTCTCGCTCCTCCTGGCCATGATGCGCGCCTGCTTACAGCAAAGGCGCATTGGTTTTGGGTTCTAGGCGAGTCGGTCGGCCCGCACAAGCGTGGCGAGATCTGGATGCGCGGACCCCAGATCATGAAGGGATACTACAACAACGAGGCGGCCACCAAGGACATGATCACCGAAGACGGCTGGCTGAAGACCGGCGACATCGGCTATGCCGATGACGACTCCTACTTCTACATTGTCGACAGGTACGTGTCTGTGCATCACTCCCTTTTGGCATCAGCTCACAGCGGTGGCTTGCTGTATGCCTGCGCAGGGTCAAGGAGCTGATCAAGTTCAAGGGTCTGCAAGTGGCACCGGCCGAACTCGAGGCGGCCCTCCTCTCGCATCCCGCCGTCGCTGATGCGGCCGTGATCGGCGTTCCTGACGTCGAGGCCGGCGAGATTCCCAAGGCCTTCGTCGTCTTGAAGAAGGTCGGGCTGCCGTCCTTCTTTTATTTCTTCATTGTCGGCTCAACCACTCATGCCATGAGTGTATGCAGGGCCAGGAGCACGTGACCAAGGCGGACATCAACGCGTTCATGCACAGCAAGCTGACGTCCTACAAGCGGCCCAAGGAGATCGAGTTCATCGCTGTGGTGCCCAAGTCGCCCAGCGGCAAGATCCTCCGCCGTGAGCTGCTACGAGTCGAGCTCGAGAAGCGCAGCCAGTCCCGCGCCACCGCCAAGCTGTGAGGTCACCCTCTCCTCTTCGAAGAGGCGCGAACCAATCACTTCTCTGCCATTAATTATCAATAACTAAATTGCCCAATAGCGACAACGAAGAGTGTTGCTCCAACCTGGTTCATGGTTGCCACTTTTCATGAGAAGTTCGCCAGCCACAACTTCATAGAACAACGGGTCCAACGCGCAGACACATCTTCGCCCACCTCAATCAAAATCAATCAAAAAGGCAAGATGAAGTGGAAGTTTCTCATCCTCCTTTGCGCGGTCGTTTTCGCCCTGTGCCTTCTCGTGGCCGCCATGCCCAGCCCCTGGTAAGAGAATCTCTCATGCTTCCTCATTTCCCCATTTCCCATTAATCAAAAAAAACAATACATCGAGAACAGGTATTCGTTCGGGGAGACGTTCACGGAGTACCCCACAAAGTTGAAGCTGGAGAAGCTGGACGTCGAGTGCTCCTACTTCGACGACTGCTTCAAGCCGTTTGCCGATCAGTTCCGGAGCATGTGGTACTGCATCTTCGCAGCCCTCATCTTGGCCATCGCATTCACGGCGCTCGAGGCCTTCATCCTCTTCCTCTGGTCCTTCCACTGCTTCCACGTACGTTGTGTGTTTCTTCCTTCTTCCTTCTTCCTTCTTCCTTCTTCCTCTCCCTCTCCCTTCTCCCTTCTCCCTCTCCCTCTCCCTCTCCCTCTCCCTCTAAAGCACTGTGGTACCAACCCGCTAACCCCGATTGGGCCTCGGCGTGAACAGAAGATGAAGTTCAGGAGCAAGCTGCGCATTCCGCTCATCATCATCGCCTTCCTGGCCACGCTGGCGAGTCTGGCCTCGTGGGCGCTCCTCCTGTGGCAGCCCCACGCGCTCGGCTACGACATGAAGGACTTCTACAACGGCGACACCAACCACCCGCACGCCGGGTGGTACCTGGCCATCTGCGCCAGCGCCGTGTCGCTGCTGGTCTCCCTCATCCTGCCCTGCGCCGGCTCGCCCGACCACAAGAACTACCTCTTCCTCAACTAGACCACGTGCCTGCTGGGCGAGGTGTGGCAGACTCCCGGACTGAGAAATAATAAGAAATGAATATTTTTATTTTCAGTATTTCCTGGAATGGAATTCGTAGCGGGCGGAGAGAAAACGAAACAACCCACAAAAGCTCAAAAAGCGGGGCAAGGTCTTGAAAGAACGGTACAACGCAGCGAAGATGGAGAAGGACACCAGCAGTGCTGCGAGCAGTGCCCCTGTGGCAAAGAAGAAAGTGCATCCTTTTTTGAGCCTGACCGTCAAGGTTTGCTCGCCAGCTTGGCCTTGGGGGTGCTGGGCAAAGACGCGCCCTAACCCCCTCTCTTTTGCTTTTTCTTATTCGTGTAGACCCTCACTGGGAAGACAATTGAGGCTTCGGGCCGCTTCGTTCGGGTGAAGGAAATACACGAGGCCGTGCACAAGAGCGAAGGCATCCCTGTAGAACAGCAACGCCTCATCTGGGCGGGCCGCAACCTCGAGGTTCGCCCCTGCTTGGTCCCTCCACCTTGCAGCTGGTGATGATGGTCTTGCTTTTTTGTTTGCATCCTTGTCGCAGGCGGACAAGTTCGTAGAGGAGTACGGCATCCCTGATGGTGCCACCCTGCACCTGGTGCTGCGGCTGGCCGAGTCTGGCGCCATGGCCGGCCTTAGGCTTCCAGCGGCCGGCTCGAAGAAGCAAGGCAACACAACCCAGCTCAAGCTCGCAGTCGAATTGGGTATGGCGAGCGGCGCTGGGGAAGCAGACGAAAATGCCATGCGCCAGGACCACGGGGCGACGGAGGAGCTATCGCTCGCGGAGAGTGAGGGTCTTCTCAAGACCCTCGGTGCGTTCGCACCCCGAGGCAGCGACCTCTTCGGAGGAGAAGACGAGACCAACGCTGCCCCGACCTTCGCCTTCAAGAAGGAAGAGCCAAGCGGCGAAGATGCGATGGAAGAGGAAGAGGGCAGTGGTGGTCGCTCGCGCTACCCAGCCTTCCCCTCGGTCGCGACGACGATGAGAGAAGCATGCTCGAAGAGGTCCAAAGTGAGCCTGAACGTCTCAAGTACTCCTCCGACCTGCACCACCATCATAGCGCGCCACAGAGTCTGACCTAAAAGTTGGGATTGTCCACAGGGTGCTGCGGTACTCGCCGGAGGGAGAGCTGAAGACGCCCAGCAGCCAAGTGATCATCACCTTCTCCCTGCCGATGATTCCGGTCACGTCGCACCAGGAGCTGCAGGAGATGGGCAGCGTCGAGGGCGTCTCCATCTCGCCACTCATCGACGGTTCATGGAAGTGGTACGTGACGCTTACAGTCTTGGCCGCCCTTTACCATAAGAGCTCTCCCTTGACCAACCGTGTTGCGTGCCAGGCTCAATGTGTTTACACTGGCGTTCGAGTCTGAGAGCGGCTTCCCGCGCAGCACTGAGTTCAAGGTCAGGGTCGACAGCACCGCCATGACCTCCGCCAAGGTGCGAGTTTGCGTCGCGTGCTTTGAAAGAAGAGCCACATAATCAGTTGATTGTCGTCTACAATACAGGGGGCGGCGTTGGCGGAGGACCTGGTCTTCTCGTTCACTACGGTAAGAATTGGAGTTGCTTCGCACTCGCTGGGGTCGGAACTAGAGCAGGCTTGCGGCTTGCGCCCGACCATCTTCATGCGATTCGACCAGCTGATCGACCCCTTGAAAGTGCTGCCCACCATCACTGCCAAGCGTACGGCCGCGCTCTCATATCTCCTTCTCTCTTTCTGGCAACAAACACCACTCAGGCATTGCTAACAATTCCTATTCATTGCAGTGGTGGCAGAGGACCGAGAGATTGGGCTAGAGGCCATCGCTCCTTCTGATGTGGCCGACAAAATGATCGCTGCTCAGGTCGAAAGGGCAGACCCGGAGCGCATTCTCATCGTCAGGTACGACAGTTGCAGCACCTGCGCGGTTGGCGCCGGGAGTGTGGACCCCTGGCTCAACACGATTTGTGGGCTCGGTGCTACAGGCCCGTTGAAGAGTTGCCCAGGAACGCCAACGTGGAGCTGACGACTGGCCCGGGAACACCTTCGGAGGAGGGAGCTCTGCTCTCTACCACCGCGTCCAAGTTCAGTTTCAAGGTTAATGCTCTTTGCCCGTCCGCAGATGAGTGTGTGGCTCAGTTCCAGTGCGTTGCGTTCCATTTGGTGTTACAGACGTACGGCCCTCTCGAGGTGGCTTCCTTTACAGCCGGCTGCTTCACCTTCACCAACACCCTCGTTCTCACCGACGACGACGACGCCACGCAGCTGGTCACTGTCACCCCGGGTACTCAAAACCCCGACCCCTCGTTCATCACGTTTAGGGGGCCTCTACACAATAGTAACTGTTCATGCAGAGCCCGAGAATTTCAAGGTGGTGGCTGAGGGCTCGCGTATCAACATGCGTATGTTGCGGCCTGGCTGTTCCTACACCATCAAGCTATCGCCCGACATTACGGACCGTTGGGGCCAGGTGTGTTTCCCTCCTCTGCGGAGATGTAGAGAAGGACTCAGTATTAACTGTTTCCTCACACTTTGGACGACCCACAGCGGTTGAGCGGTGAGGCGGTCGAGAAGGAGTACACAGTCACAATTCCCTACAAGGCGGAAGCTCTTCAGGTCGGCAGTGGCAAGTTTTCCATCATTCCACTGTCCTTCACGCCCAAGTACGGACCTTGGAAGTGCAATCAATTTGGTGCCAGCCAAGTAGAACTGACTGGCGTGTGGGACGGGCATGCAGATTTACTGTGGCCACGACAAACGTGGCGGCAGTCCGCTATGAAGCGTTCAGAGTGAACCCCAAGGAGTGGCTGCAGTACCGTGCCTTCAAGGATATCAGGGATCTGCGCGAAGCGTGGGCCAGCAAGGAACCCCTGGCCAATCAGATCATGGCCATTACCGCCGTGCGTGCCCTGCTAGTGTTGATCCCTTATGATGGGAATCCTTCGGGACTCGCTTGGGCTCACAAACATCACTTTCATGCGAACACTCTCTCCAGGAGGAAGACAAGCGCACACTTTCCGAGATCGATCTGGAAGCAGTGTTCGAGCGAGCTGGCGGCTGTGCCAACGTCGTGGTTGTGGTGACAACGATCACCCAGCAGCCCGAGGCTACGCCCAAGACGGTGCGCTCTCGACCACTGCTGATTTCGCGGCCGTCGCCACTTGCCTGATGGCTCTACCTCGTTTTCGTGTAACAGGGCTGGACCTGGCTGTGCCGCACCGACCTATCTCTTGACGTGATCGGAGATCTGTCATCGCTCCACACCTTCGTCACGTCGCTGAGCGAGCGCAAGCCGCAAGCGGAGGCCCAAATCCGCCTTGCCTTCTCCACTGGCGGCATCAGCGCCGGCACCACCAGCGAATCCGGACTGCTTTCGATTGATCGTACGTTGTCGCACCCAGCAAGCCCCACTCGCGGTACACGCTGGGACTTACCCGAAACTTGGCGTCCGATCTGTGCAGGTACGCGGTACAGCCTTTCCGAGATCAAGGCCATCTATGTGACCAAGGGCGACGACTCGTGCCTGTGCCCGATCAGCGAAGACAAGCAATACAACTGGCCGAAGAGGGAGAAGAACATGGTGTACCACGTCATCTCGGAACGGGGACTCTACCGCCCCGGCGAAGTAGTTCATGTCCAGGGCTGGGTGCGGAAGATCAAGAAGAACGGCGACCTCAAGAAAATCGGCGGTATGCGTTCCCAATGCCTTGTCTCGTGTCGTTTGTCATGAGCGTGCTGGTGCGTGTTTGAACAATCAACGTGCTGATGGTCATTCCAATGAACAGGAGTGGTGGTGATGACGATCGCCAATTCACGCTACGCCAACGTGTCGGTGCATTCGACGAGGATAGACGAGGACCAGGGATCATTTTCCCTGGAGTGGGAGGTTCCGGAGGACTTCAGGCTCGGCGTGGCGAAGCTCAAGTTTACCCAAATAGTCCGTCCTAAGCCCCTGTGTGGTCTTGTCTCCATCTTCGAATACTCACCGTTGATCGTCATGACAGAGCGCCAATGCATTCTCTCCGATTCTCCTGCGCACCTTGGCACAGACTGGGCGCTCCCTCACCGTTGAGCACCAACTCGACGTCGACATTCAGCACTTCAGGTACGCCCAAGCTGGCGCTCATCACTTCTGTTTCCCCCAATCCTCAATACTGATTGCTGTGGCCACAGGACTCCCGAGTTCGAGCTGGCCACCAAGGTGCTGGGCGCTGGCCCGCACATCTGTGGGGACCCGCTCAACGTACTGGCTGAGGCCAAGTGAGCACATCTTCCATCTTTCGATCTTCTTTTCTTCGAGTCGCTGACTGGTACACCATACAGGTACTTCACTGGCGGTGCGCTGCCTGGGGCTGAGGTGCAGTGGAGCCTTGGTTGGGCTCCGGCCTCCTATCGGCCGCCGAACGCGGAGGGCTTCACATTCAACTCCAATGCCAGTGTCGGCTTCCCTCGTTCTGGGGGGGAGCACATGGGCTCCACGGCTCGTGATGGCACTCACCAAATCAGGTTGGTGTTGCCCCTCCCTCGAGTTCTGTTGCTTGTCGATTCTCACGCCGCTTGTTCCCCCCACACAACAGGATCACCGGCACGCAGGAAAGTAAAACCCCTGCGCCGATGTCGCTCATAGCGGTTGCCACCCTCAAGGACGTCAACCGCCAGTCACTATCGGCAGACTCAAAGATCTTGCTGCACCCCTCCTCGCTCTACGTCGGCCTGCGGCCTGCCGCGATGACCCTCAATGGACCTGGCGAGGCCATCCGCTGTTTCGTGACCGTAACCGACATCGACGGCGAGCGTAAGCAGGGCGTGACGGTCAACCTCACGGCCGTTGAAAAGAAGTGGTGCGTTTTCTGTGGAGATGGGCAGTGACAAGTGTGTGCGGTGCTAATTGGTCGTTGTGAGTGGTTTTAACAATACGTAGGGTGAAGGATGGCGAGACGCTCGAGTGGAAGCAAAAGACTTGTCAAAAGCTGAAACAGAGCGTCACCTTGCAATTGAGCGATGAAGAGCGCAAGTCGGGGTGCGAGGTCAACTTCGGCCCGTGGCTCGAGGGCGATCGCGTTCTGATCAGCGCTTCCATCGTACTATGCCCACTTTTGCCTTCTGTTAACCTACGACGCGCGAGCTGAGCTCACTGGCGCGTGTAACACACAACAGGAGGACGAGCAGGGACGTCCCAACTACACCGAGATCAACGTCTTCGCATTCGCCGGCCTCAACAGGATCGTCTTCCCGCACTCCTCCGCCGGCTCCAAGGTATCGGCCGAGAAAAAGATCAAGCTGCTGGCCGACAAGGAGGAATACAGCCCAGGTACCCTTCCCCTTGATCAAGCCCCCCTGTCGCTGCCGCCGATCAGCACACTAATCGGAACTTATGCCCTCCCCCCTACCACAAAGGCGAAACGGCGCGAGTGTTGGTGCACTCGCCGACCTGGCCTGCTGAAGGCCTCATCAGCGTGGCCAAGCACGGGAAGATTGAAGTGTCCCGCGTCACCATCACTGCGCCGCCCAGATCATCTCCGTGCCTCTCGGCCCTGAGTCCTACCCCGGTAAGCGCATTGCCTGGGCTGCACCCACCTGCCCCTTAAGCCTCTGTTAATCCTACCTTTTGATTGCCCGCAGGCGTGCACGTGGAAGTGAACCTGGTTCCCAATCAGGATTCCTCTGCTGCGTATATCCCCCCTGCGAGCCTGTTCCTGAGCATCTCCTCCGCGGAGGCCAGGCTGGGTCTCAAGATCACGCCCAGCGCCACCGTCTACAAGCCCGGGTGCGTACGCCCATGAGCGCTTCTTTTGTGTGTTCGTGTGGCGTCGGTCGGCCCTCTCTCTGACCCTTCTGTCTTCGCCTCCCCCCCACAGGGCAAATGTGACGGTCGATGTGATGATCACCGACCACGCCGGCGCTCCGGTCGGCGGCAACCTGGGCTGCGAGTGCACCTTCTACGCGGTGGACGAGAGTGTGCTGTTCCTCAGCGACTACAAGGTCAAGGACCCCATCGCCTCTTTCTACCAGAACAGGGACAAGTGTTTCAAGGTACGTACCCCGCCTTGCTTCTTTCAACGTCTCTGGTGTCCAACACTGACTGTTCATTCTTTCTTTTGTCTTCTGTGCGAGAGCAGATGGTGTCGTCTCGCTCGGCGGTGAAAGGCTCGATGGCCACCTTCGACATTTTCGTGAAGACACTCACCGGAAAGACCCTGAACATCGGGTACCACAGCATCACATGGAATCCCGCGGTTGACTGCGGTGGGGTGGAACTGTGCGCTAACAGCCGTGGAATGGTGTGCCCTCTATGTGATGAAAGGGTGGCGTCGTGGTTTACCCTGGAGAATTTGAAGGACATCATCCAGGACATGGAGGGCATCCCGCCGACCAGCAGCGCCTTATCTTCGCCGGCAAGCAGCTCGAGGACGGCTGCACGCTGGCCGACTACGACATCCAACCGGAGAGCACGCTCCACCTCGTGCTCAGGCTGCGGTTTGTGACCACACACACACACACACACACACACACACACACACACACACACACACACACACACACACACACACACACCTCACACACACACACACACACACACACACACACACACACACACACACACACACACACACAAACAACACACACACACACACACAGGAGGGCTACAGCGACGTGATGACGTCGTGTCTCGAGGGCGCGCGGTTCCTGTCGTTCCTGCTCAAGGACACGGGCTACTTCGATATCCTCTCGGAGATCCACCGGCAATACAACGAGGGCCTCCCGCTCGTGTGCCTGCACCTGAAGGCCATCGAGGGCGGCAAGCTCAACTTCGACGAGTACGACATCATGCACACCCTCCGGCAGAAGGGCTGGATCGTGCCGGCCTACAAGCTGCCGCCGGCCCTGGAGAGCAAGACCATTCTGCGCATCGTCGTGCGCGAGATCCACACTAAGAGCATCCTCGAGAAGCTGGGCTCCGACCTGGTCACGGCCTACGAGGCTCTCTACGAGCGCCACGGCGCCGCAAGCCCCCACGGTGCCGCGCGCTGCTCCGGCCATGGAGACCAAGTCCGGCGAGCGCAAGGAGGCGACCGACGAGGAGAAGGCCAAGGGCAAGGTTGACGAAGAGACCTTTACTTCGGTGTGCTGATGATTGATGCCGCGAAGGCCAGGCCTGTCACCACTTGACCACCACCCGCGCGCGTCCGCCACGCGCTGTGTTACGCCCAGAGGGCTCACACTGACAACCACAAATTCTCCTACCAGCTCTTCGCCTATCTCTCCTTCCTCCGCCCTGTCGTCGGCGCGGGTCAGCGCCTCATAAAATACGTTCTCGGCAAAGTACCCGTCGGCATAGCTCCGCCCCAAGAACTTGCCCGCGAAGTAGACGTCGCAGCTCTCCACCTCCTGCATTTCCAATTCAACAACAAACACGCAACATAAGCAACCCGCAAACAAAGAACACAGAGATGGGTGAAGTGAAGCGCACCCGGGCTCTGTCGGCAGCGGTGGGGCGCTCCCACGCCAGCCACACGTTGGCCAGGCGCACCTCCTTGGTGCCGCCGATTTCTTCCTCTTCTCGGGCGAGGTTAGCGCTGCTGGCCAGGTGGGGGTGGAGCGAGGCGATGGTCCACGATGTTCTCCCCTCCAAGCGGCACACCGGCGGCGGCCGCGGGGAACCACCACGATGCTGCTACCGCCGTCGATGTCGGCTGGTCCTCATCTTGCGTCGGTTGGGCCGAGTGAATGCGAATCTCGCCCACGCGCGCCTTAAACGCGGTCAGGCCCGTACTGGCATGCGCGGGCTCGCGAGTGCGGTGGGCCTGGCTGAGCAGTCGACAGGCCCACGACACGTTGGCCAGACGCACCTCCTTGGTGCCGCCGCTTTCCTCTTCTCGGGCGAGGTTAGCGCTGCTGGCCAGGTGGGGGTGGAGCGAGGCGATGGTCCACGATGTTCTCCCCTCCAAGCGGCACACCGGCGGCGG